>JAABKJ010006364.1:0-22042 GCA_011634705.1 Andricus grossulariae
TAATTCACGGAAGAGTGTACGTCAGAAAAGGAAATAAATTTCTTCTTCTTTAGTGCTCATCAGAATGCGCATACGCTTACATTACACTAACTCTACAGTCACAAATATACTACGTTTGTGTGAAAGGAACACGGTGCAGCTTATTATTGCCATGGTAACGGGTTTTCGCGTCGTGTTCCTCTAAAGCATCCTAGCGTAAGCGCAATACGCCTGCATGCCAAAGTTGGGATCACTAGTCGTGCCGTCGAGCGTAATCCGCACTAGATTTTTAGAGAGAGGAGAAGAGAACTGAAAGTGATTGGAGAGCAGGTTCCAAATAAACGGTTCTGAGACACCAAGACTCGGTTCTTCGAAGTAGACGAAACGAGTCCGACTGTCCCTACAGTGTTCTCGGAGAGTGCATTCATGACGTTGGTCCACACAGATTGTTTAATTATTGTAAAAAATGCCAAACAGAGACCATCGGTAGGACTTCATCTAACAGTTTACATATTTGCCAGATAAACACAAAGTGCACAAGTCCTGATGTTTTAAGACAAAGATTCTAAACTAAGTGAATATTCAACTAAGAATGAGCCCTACGCCAATCGATATTCTTATCTCTGAATTTCAAAGTGAGAACATTATTTATAATGTTATTATCTAGATGCAATTACGTAATTATGATAATATTTTATAAAAATAATTCTTAACAGATCTTGTGACTGATAAGGTCCAACGTCGACAGACGAAAGAAGTATTTTAAAATTTAATCAATTTCTTTGGCCAGTAGACAAAAAATAAACAAAGTCTACTTAATTACTATTTCATCTGGCCAAAACCATAACGGCAATGGATATTCAACCAATTAGTTGAATTTTTTACCAAATTTTTTTTCAAATAATGGGTGGAAAACAGAAAATAAACAACTAAGAAATGCGAAAATTTTCAAAAAAATTACGTGGTAAATATTGGTTAGCATTATTTTAAATAGATTTTTCTGCTGAATGTGGTTTTCTGTCATCACACGAACATTCTAAGATGAACATGAAAATAATCAGAGGGGTGATTTTCGTCGAATATCGCAATTTTATATTGTTAATATTTTTTACTCGTCAGAATTAACCTGCTTTAAAGACAAATTAAGCCATATTTTGTCCTTTTCCCATACAAACTATTTTTAAAGTTGAATAATAAAAAATATCTTGAGGGATGGGGTACAATTTTATATTTTATGGAACCAAAAACACGTGTTTAATTATTTTCTAAAGGTAGACATTGAGAGGGGGGGGGAATAAAAAAATGGCCGAGTTATAAAAAGATAATAAGATGTTTGAATATTGAATATAGCTGAATTCTGGCATATTTTGACGCATATTTATTTTATTTTTTGGCATATTCTTCCCTTTCGGAGAGAGACGTAGTCAAACTCGTGTATTCAATAAAAATCGCAAGATCATATGTAGGAGTGCAAGAAGGAAGTGACGCATTCCTCTTTCGGTCAAATCTCAAACCCTTTTTCAGAAAAAGAAGTGCTGAGGGACCGCAAAAACGGTGATAACGGCAAGTACTTTCACTTTCTATTCCGGCATATTTTGCCGAAGATACAATTTATAAACTTGTTAAAATGAACCTTGAATTTTTTAGAATTACGAAGAATTCAAGAACAAGTTCGGCTACAGTCGTTGTCCTTTCGTATTTTCATTTTCTACATATTCCAGCATATTTGGTCTAGGATGAATTTTTATAAGTGTTCGAATTAACCTGCAATTCTTTCGATTTTTACGAAGGTGTCTGTTAGTCTGTCTATCTAGCATGTAGTCTGCAGTATCGTGTAGATACGATAACTTTCGAAGGATTGATCAGGTTGGAGTGTGCTTTGGCACAATCCAATATTCAGTCAGATAATTTAAATAATGGCGTCTTTCGGTGATCCAGATATGTAAAGAACGGCTTATCCGACCGTTACAACATTTTTTCCAGTTATTTATAACACTAAATTGTTGTTCTTGATCAATGGATTGTGGATATAATCGATTTTTTTATAGCAAAAAATATACGTTTTTTAGGCAAAAAAAATTGTGTTTAAACATGCGCGATTCTGTCGAAAATTGAAATATCGCTAAATGCTTTGATCAAGGACAACAATTTTGTGTTATAAATAACTGATTAATATTTGGTAAAGATAAGATAAGCCCTCCTTTAGATATCTTGATCACCGCAAAACGCCTTTTTTTTGTGGGAGATGGACTTTAACTCGATTGTTAACCAATATTTTATGATGAAAAAATTACTGCGACTTCTAGAAATATGTATTTTTCAAGTGCCACAACATTTAATTAAATTTAACTTAACCTGTCCTTGAACAAAATGTAAAAATTGTCTTTTTTGGGTGTCTTAACTTTGACTAACCCCTTAAAGGATTTCTATGGATTTTGACGACTTTAGAGGCTGTCAAAATATTTTGTAAGTTTTCTAATGAATTCTAAAAATTTTAATGATTTTAGGGCATTTGAACCATTTTGAGGAATTTATGAGAAATTAATCAGATATGAAATAATTGATCAATTAGAAAAGAGCCTTGAATAAGGCAATCGATACAAAAAATACATGCCGGTTTCGTAAACATTTTCAAAATTTTTTCTTTCAGCCGTTAAGGAGCGAACGTCCGTTTTTCCAACACTTTTTTCCGCGACATTTTCTGCTACCGATTCGATTGTGAAAAGTTTGGAAAGAATGAATCCTGATGTAAAATTTCCTGAACATTCGAAATATCTCATCAGAATTGCAACAAAATTCAAACTGAAGTCATTATATTTGTTCAAGAGATTCGCTCAAGAGATTATTGACAGTTGTTAACTGCTTATTAACGAACACTTCTGTTATCAATCTTCATTTTCTCGAGGGTTACTTTAATGATTCTCGTGTTTCCTACTCATTCCAAAATTAGCCAGAAAGTCCCTTGTCTTATTGTCACTACTCATCCCAAAATTCTCCAGAAGGTCGTTTGTTTTGAGCGTCATACCTGATGATATATCTATGAAAAGACAAAAAAGAGTTATGAATTTGTAATGTTAAAAATATATCAAAAATAGTTAAAGTGTGATTCGATTATTCCATTTCATTTCGTATATTTCGCTTGCAGTCTTTCAATGATTCGCGGTAGTGAATCGCCGCCAAGTAAAGAAAAGAAAATATCATTTTTGGATTCAAGTTATACTTGAATGTCAACATCGATTGTAAAATCAACGTTTTTCTAGCCATTTTAGTTAGTGAGTTAGTTTTAGGACGGAAGATGAGCCCATGAAAAGCCCCTCTGGCGTTCAAGCTGTACAGCCTTTTGTGACACACCTTTACTTATTCGCGCTCAGCAGTCGACCCGAGACCTCTTGACGAAGCCTAGTATGTCAACTACTGATCGTGTTGTAATTTCCCCTGAACCCATAAAATGGGCCCCGAGGGTCTGTTGCCTGAGTCTAACTAATGCTGGGCACTGACCTGGTACATGCAGGGATGTTTCATCATCCCTGCCGCATCTCCTGCACTCTGTCGTGGGGATATACCCCATTGTCTGCATATGATAGTTTAAGTGTTTGTGTTCAGTTAGGATCTGTACCACTGTCCTTATATCTTTCTCGGGTAAACCCAGGACTTCCCTGGCTCCATCCATCCTATGGGTATAACTCAGGGTGGATTTCGCCTGACGGCAACCCTGGATCTGTTCCCAGTATTTCCGGTGTTTTGTTCGGATCCAGTTTTTAATGGCCAAACCGATACTGCGCGATGTTTTGCCAACTGGTCCGCCTTTTCGTTGTCATTGATTCCTTGTGTGACCAGGGACCCATATGAGGGCCACGTTGTTTCTTTCTGCAAGTTGGTTTAATGCTTTTTTGCATTCCCAAACAAGTTCTGATGTTATTTTCTGGTTTCCGTATTGCAGTTAGTGTAGCGATCTGTCGGAACAGATCGTAATCTGTCTGCCTGCAGCGTTTGCTTCTATTATTGTTTCAACACAGCGAGGGACGGCCAGGACTTCCGCCTGAAAGACGGTAGCATGTCGACCAACTGGTATCCCTATCCCTTTCCCTCTCTTGCTCTCATAGATTCCTGCTCCTGACCCTTCCTCACCCCTGAAACCATCTGTATACCAGATTTCCCCTTGGAGGAGAGGGTTACCATTTCCCTTCCATAGATCCCTGCTTGGGATACAGACGCGGAAAGCTTTCGCAAAGTTGAAGCGTTTTGTTATTTTATCTTGACTCATCTGTGGAATCGGCAATGCACTGATATCACTCGGAAGTCTAGTGTGCCTAGTCCCCACAGTCCATCGATTTGCTCGTTTCAGGCGGCCCAAAACGCAAAATGTAGGTGTTCTTCACAGAGCATGAAACCTATCGCCGCTGTGAGCGTAGTCCTTATTGCTCCATTCAAACCCCTAAATGCTAGCGTTTGTAATCTTCGCAGCCTGTCCTACAATATTTTGAGTTCCGCTTGTGGCCACCACACCACGGCCGCATGAGGAGCCTAGGTTTTAGAACACCAGAGTAGAGCCATGCAAGCATTTTAGGCCCTTGTCCCCACGTCAACACAAAGGCTCTCCTACACACCCAAAAAGTCATGACAAACTTTCTGCATTGGGTCTCCAGGTGCTTTGCCCAGTTGAGCTTGCTATCTAGGATCACTCCCAGATATCTAACCGAGAATGAAAACGTCAGCTTCCCACCGCAAAATACAGGAGCATCAACGTTTGGAATTTAATAGATTTTCGTGAAAATGGCCAGGTTGGTCTTTCCAGGATTTACAAAGTCATCCGCATATCCCTGTGTATAAAACCTTACTAGGCCCTCACCCCATATGGTTTTGAGTCTTCTTCGACGTCGCATGCTTCCTATCCAGCGTACAAGCTGGTCCAGCACGCCACATCTCAGAGCCTCTTTACAGATGACTTCTGGAGAAGTATTGCTAAAAGCACCCTCTATATCCAAGAAAACGCCCACAGCATACCCCTTTTGTTACAACTGCTGCTCCAATTTTGCCACAACAGCATGAAGCGCAGTTTCTACTGAGCAGCCTGCCTAAAAAGCATGCTGTCCTCTATGCAGCGGGGAGGCCAAGAGCACCTCATCCCTGATGTATCTCTCGACCAGCCTCTCCAACGTCTCTAGGATAAAAGACGTTAGACGTTAGTTTGGATTCGTTGAAAACCCAGAAAGTGAACTTTCATTAGGTGATTCAGCGTTGCTTCTTCGTCTTCGGCAAACTCACCGTTATCGAGCCTAATGAGCCCGAGGCGAGCTTCCGGATTTTTCTCCAGGATCTTGTGCAGTTTCGCTGTTTCCGGAATGTTTTTCGATTCCTCGCAGAAGCCCCTCCAATCTTCCCGCTTATACTTTCTTATATTTTTATTGTATTCAGACTGGGCTGTCTTATAGATGTCCCAGTCCGAAGGCAATTTAGTTCTATTTGCCCCATTGCACAACATTTTTGTCTTTTCACGGAGTCGCCGTAATCAAGAGCCGCAAGGGCTCTGATTCAGGATTCAGGTAGGCCGACAAAAAAGATCCAGCCTCTCCCCTTCGGCCTGTAACCCTGCCTGTCGGAATAGACTTTCCAGGAATCAGTTCGCAGTGACGGGTTCTGAAAACTCAGGCGCCCCAGAACGACTGCCGGACTCTCGTGGGTACCGGGAATCGGTACGGTCGCTCTGCGGTACCTCTGCAGACACCCAGTTTCTTTGACTTCCAAGTTCAGGCTTTTCTTGAGCCTAAACGTTGGGGCTTTTTCCACTATCCAGTCTCGCAACCAGATGTCCGCGGCCTCCTTCA
The DNA here is from genome assembly GCA_011634705.1 of Andricus grossulariae. Classification (NCBI taxonomy): domain Eukaryota; kingdom Metazoa; phylum Arthropoda; class Insecta; order Hymenoptera; family Cynipidae; genus Andricus; species Andricus grossulariae. The sequence goes on from JAABKJ010006364.1 coordinate 5,805, forward strand.
AGATGGCCCCCGACCTGATGAAGATGTCAGTGAATCTGGGGGCGCTTCTCTTGCGGGGTAATGTAAGGTTTTCGCAGCCACTGCCCCCTGTGAGGTGCATTGGCTGCTGTTTGCGAGGCGCGCTTTGCGGTTTCGTCTTTTCTGTGCTCCGCAGCGTTGTCTTCTCCTTACGGAGAGTTCTGTTAGCTGCACTTCTACGGTTTCGACAAAATTGTCTCCACCGTTATGTTTAGTTCGCACTGCCTCTGGTGGTTTGCCCCCTAAGGAGCCTCCCACTTTTGGTGGTGGGTTGGAGGAGTGTCCCGGAACAGGCCCCTCATTGGTTTTAGTTCGTTTTAATTTATGAGAATTCATTTGAGTCCCACGAGAAGCTAAAAAAATAAGAAACACCCCGGGAAGAGCCCTGCTTGCAGGGGGTAGGTCTACATACTATCGGATTCGACCTGGTGTCCCAAAGTCTCCGTTTAGACACCTCCTTTCGGACCCCCACCTGTCTGCCTCTACTAAGGGGGGGCAGGCCGGGGTGTTCAAGGATCTGCTGACCCTGGTGCCATTCAGCTCTTGACATGGCGATCACATCGTAGCTTGGAAGCATAAGAACTCGCGCCCTCGATATTCCAGAAGGCTTTGCCATTAACTCCTGGAAGGGTAGCTCCTTAGTTTAAGTCCCACCGACTTGTGTCCGTAAATTCCCCAGAGTTGTCACACCTCGCAGTGCAGCCCCTCTGGTTCACATATTCCAGATCTACAGTTTAATGGGACCCGGGAGTCCTCTCACCAGCTAGAAGGTCCCAAGATCCCTAGGGAGAGTCCTAGTCATTTTAAATGATATCCCATTCTTTCATTTAAATTAATTGCAAACCAATAATTGTGAAAAGCTTTGTGAAACAACGCGAAAGTGTAAAATTTTCCACTTTACTTACACAATGATAGAAGAGTGTTGTAAAACTTGTTAATCGTTCACGTCAACTCCATTAATATAACGTATTAACAAGTGATTCCTTCATCGTCGAAAAAACACATTTACACACTTAATCTATTTTACCTTACTTCAAAATCACAATCTGAATTTAAAATCGTTATTCCGGGAGAAAAAAGCAAAGCGGAATTTGGAAGGTGTTTATTTGGAAAATTACTTAAGATAGGCGTCTCGCGCATAAAAAAAATGGTTTTGTAGCCCAATTGACGTAAATAAGTCGTCAAAAGCTCCCCCTTCCATGATTCCTTTCCCTACTTTCCCTATATTCTCCTAATTCTGCTTTATACCCTTACTTCCCCTCCCCACTCTTCAACATTCGCCAGCCCGTTAAGAGGGATTTTCAAAGTCACTATACGTAAGGCATCAAATAACGCTTTGTGCAACTGGTGACAACAATTTCTTTAGAAAATTATTTTTTCTTGAATTATTTTTGGTGTTAACCTAATTATGAAAACTCTAGCGCAAAGTGTAGTAACAATCAGAATCTTTACTCGTTATAAATAAATAATAATTGACAATACATTACCCAAAAATACAAATTTTCAACAAAATAGTTTATTCCTCAACCAGAAAAAATTAATTTTTAGCAAAAGAGTTCCATTTTTAACAAAAAAAGGTGAAATTTCTACCAAAAAAGACAACATTTTAAATCCAAAAATGTGAATTTCTATCACAAAATTTATTTTTGCATCAAATAGTTGACTTTTTAACGTAAAAAGATTTTATTTTTGAAACAAAAAAGACGAATCGTAAATCAAATATTTGAATCATCCACATTAAGATCTTAATTTCCAACCAAAACTGTTAATGTTCAACTCTTTTGTTGAAAATTCATCGATCACTTCTTTGATAAAAATCAGTACTACCAAAGTATTATTCTTATTATTTCTATTTCTACACTCTCATCCTGTGATGAGGAGGTACTAGATTTGTGTTAAATTGCCCCCCCCCCTCCCTCGTTTTTCTCAAATGTCCACGTTTTATGACCCTCAGAATCCTAAACATATGTTTTCACGAATATTTCGGTCTGTGTGTTTGTATGTCTGTTTGTCTGTAGATTTTTGGCTTGTTAGCACGATAACTTTCGGAAAAATTGATGTATTGGATCGGGCTATGGTATACTCTCCGAGCGTCCCAAAATAAAGGCCAAGTTTGGTAATAAGCGATTTCGGATGAAAATTCAAAAAGTTACAGCATTGTCAAAATTTGTAAAACCACTTTTTTTAAGATTTAAAAATTCTGTGTACGGTTATCAGTAGTACGCAAAAGTCAAAAAATTTATCCTCCTGACTTTTTTTGATGAAATGAAAATTACTGAAAGAAAAACTTTTTATTTTGAACATCCTACGAGATGATCACAACTTTTTGCATTCTTTTATAAAATCGAAAATTCAAATTTTGACCGCACAAAAAATAATTAAAAATGAAAAATCCCATTTTGGGGTTAAACTATATAAGATACAAAAAAATATGAATCAACAATAATTGTGTATTCAAGAAAGATCTACAAATTTGTTACGAATCACTTCTTGATAGGACTACGGATTTGTCATTACTAGACAATAAAAATACGTTTATTTCATTACCAATGCATTTTATGAATTGTAATAATACCCATTTATTAAAATGATGAAAAATTTGCAGGGTGAGAATATACCCGCCCAGGGGGCAGGTTTTTAAATTATAATACCGAGATAAACTTTATGAATAAACAATTATTAATTATCAGTTCTTGTCAAAAGAATTTATTTACGAAGATGATTTATTACAAGTAAACTATTTTTTTCATTCCAAACACTCCTGTGGCTTGAATTCAAAATACATTCAGCAAAACATTTTTGTTTAGAAGTAGTTAGGAAAAAACTGGCAGCTTCTATCGTTCGTCAATCAAAACTAGAAAAAACTCCATGATCTTTTTTTAGAGAAAGGTGAATTAACAAGGAATCTTTCTATCTCAATGACAGAAAAAATAAAATAAAAAGGGAGTATTTCATAAAACATTAAATCAATTTTTTCTTCGCGCAAAATTTTGAAAACTGTTTCTAAGTAGGTAGAGCGGGGTCAAGAGTGCCGCGGGAAAAATTTATATGAATGACGTTTACTTGATATTTTTGGCTGTTGAAGCAGCACATACCTCTACGTGGACGACGAACGTTTCGTGTGTTCCCTTTTTCTCGACCTTTTCTTCCACTGTCTCTCTCATTCGTCTATTGTTCGCATTTGAAGTCACACGACGCTTACCAGCTCTTAATTTTGGCTCTTTGACACCCGAAGGAAGAAGTATCAGAATGGCACAGTGCTTGTGATCTAAAATAGCAAGAACTCAATGAGACTACATAGAACTTTTAAACAGGAGATAAAATATATCGAAAACCAACTAACTTTGAGATGCTCCATCCAAGTGAAAAAATAGCTGATCAGGTTCTTCCCCGACAATTTTTTTGGTGCGTAGAAAACTCTCTGAAGCTGGACTTAAAATAATCCAATTGGCAAGAGAGTCAGTAGAATTGTTCGGAAATTGAGATAAAAACTCATAAGCGATTTGTGGTTTCCATATAAAGATAATCAGATTTTTTATATTTTTTAAACGATTCGCAAAAACTATTCGTAAATAGAATACTACATGTTGCAAATAACGTATAAGTTTGAAACTGATAACGTCTTGGACTTATGTTGCCTCAACTTGAACGTCTGTTTCCAAGCTTCTAGCGTATCTTTCCAGAACTTGACAGGTTCGCGTAGAAGCGCAAGCTGAGAGTCAAGGTCACCTTAAACGCCAAGCAAGTCGAAAATGCTCATTTATGATAGAAGCAATTTTCATTGCGATGTCTGTTGGCATAAGTTTGAGAAAGTGGAACGACAAAAAGATTTAAAAAACATACTAGTATTTTCATTGGTGGCATCAATATCAGACGCATCTGACGAATTCTTTGTTGTTTGCAATAACTCGGACTGCACCAGAAGCTTCCGTACGTAGTCCATGGAAGAGAAAAATTTACCAAAGGCCTTTAGAGATCGTTTATCTTCAGTTCTTACAGGCGTATAGAAAAAACAGACTTTCACGCGAATGCTTTGTCCAGTCTTTCGTCGAACGATAAAAGGATTTTTTAAGGAACCCTGAAGAAAAATAAATGTTTTTTTCATCATGGGCCGATTTTCCTCTATTATTCATAATGGAAGCCAAAAAAAATATATGCTGCTGTTTTTCTGAACTTTATAATTGATAAATTTACTGCAACATCATAAAAATTGACGAACAATGAAGGCCTGTAACAATAACGCAATTGTAAGTTTGAAAAAGGCATGGACATGTCAAGAAGAAAATTCGCAACAAGCTTACTCAAAATGTTTAAAAGGGTTTTGGAGGATAATCCTTTCGGGCCTTATTATGAGCTCGAGCTTTCGATTGATAAAAAGTCTGAGAACAGTCCCCTTGACTGAATCCGAAACAGAGTCCCCATGGGACTCAATAGCAGCAAGTGCTATAGCTCCTTCAGGATCGAAAGCTGAATACAAACGGACATTTTCACGTTCCGGACTGAAGAATGCTACATGTACAGGGTCACTTTTTCGACATCTACTACAAAGCGCCCCAGTTTCAAGTCGTGAGAAAGTATTAATTCATTCAAGGTCTTCAGGCGTTGAACGCTACATTTTCGCCAAGTCGTCAATTCCTTATTGGTGGCAAAACCATCACTACGTTAGTACTGTTATTCATGATTGTGTCGAGGGAAATATTGTCGCCTGATTCCGCTATGAAAGCGTGAATGATATCGAACAATTGTTTTCACTGATTTATACTTTTAGAATAATATTCGCATTACTTATAAGAGAAGATAAAATCAATGTAATAAATAGTAGATAGAATTCGAAAAAAATAGTTAAAAAACGCAGTGAAATGTTGTTCATTAATACATTTGCTATTTCAGATTATCAGAAGAATAAACCAAGAACCAATGAATTTTAAGGTACGTTTCTCTATTAAAAATGCCCATTCGAGTTTCAAACTTTCAAGAGTATTAGAGCTAACTTTGCTATTGTACTAAAAATGACCTCACACTTAATATGTATATATCACCCAAAACTCGATGGAGATATATAAACGCGTGATTATCTGATACATGAGACCAAGGTCAGCTGATTTGGCTCGCTGCTGCGCTGCCTAATCGCGTCGTGCAACAAGAGCTGCCTCGCACGCAACGAGTCAGGTATCGGAAGTAACTGTTACTGCCCGATATCGTTATACCGATACAGCTCAGGTTTACTCCTCGCCGTGTAGCTTCATTTACATCCATGCAGTTTTTTTATGGAAGCTCTTGTGTTTCTATGACTTCTTATGTCTCTGCGAATTAGTGCCTCATTTACGCATTCTAACCATTCTTTTCGCGGTCTGCTTCTGGGCACTGCCATTTACTTTACCTTGATACAGTTGTTTCGTTAGTTGTTCGTCTTTCATTTTCTCAACCTGCCCAAACCACCTTGAAGAATTTCTTTCACATACATCAACAAGTGTCTCCTCTACACCACATTCTTAGAGGATAATATTATTACTCACTTTGTCCATCACTGTTTTGCCGCGTACCGTGCGCAGAAATCTCATGCTAATCCCGTTAATTTTACTCCTACCATTTTCTTGATAGCTCGAGGTCTCGCTACAGTACAACGCAGTCGGTATAAATATATACGAGTAATTATGTATTGCCCTTTCAGATTCACTTGATATATTTTCACTTCTGATAATGGGCCCTGCTTTTTGATAACCTTCTTTCTCTCGTTTATACGTCTATCTAACATTCTCTCATCATTTAGGACAATGTTGCACATTGTTTTCTCACCCTTTCATTCAACCAAAATCATTTTTGTTTTATTTACGTTAATTTTTAGGACCATAATCCTCACGCTTGAATTCAGTTTGTTTAAAATTCTTTGGTAGAGCTATTCTTAGACGCTTATTCATGAATATATTGAAGATTCATGATGATATAACACATCCTTGTCTAACACCTTCCATAATATCGAACTAGTCACATAGTTTCCCATTAACCCTCACACTCCCTTTGGTACCAGTATGTATTGTTTTTATTGTTTGTAGGAGCCATCCATTGATTCCGTACTCTTTCAGGACTTGTCAAAGAATACTTCTGAACACCATGTCAAATGCGTTTTCTAGATCAACAAATGCTCAGAAAACTTTTTTCCTCAATCTCAAAATTTTTTTTGTGATCTGTCTCAAGCTGCATATTTCATCTGTAGATGATCTTCCTGACATAAGTTCACATTGGACTTTTCATATATTTTCATCTGTTATTTATATTACCCTACAGATAAGTATTTTTGAATAGATTTAACTTACGATACGCAATAAGCTGATACCTCTGTAATTATTGCAGTTGCTTTCATCTCCCTTTTCTTTGTATATTGGTACGATAATCGCTTTTTTCCAGCCATATGGAACTTCTCCCATTTTGATACATAAATTTATTAATTCCCACAACCCGTTGAGGTATTTAGTCGCCACCGTGTTCAGTATTTCCGCGTTAATACTATCTACGCAAGCAGCCTTACCGTTTTTTAAAGTTCTTAATTATATCCCTAACCTCAGAGGCACAGACTCTCTGAATTGGGGTTTCTAACGAATCGTGTCCTATATTGCAGATGTAATGCTCTATAGTTTGACCTACCAATAACTCCTTAAAAAAGTCTCTCAAAGCTTCTAGTATCCCGTCAGTATCATATAGCATTTTACGCTCGCTATTTCTCATGCTGACTAACTCTGTACTTCTGCTTTCTTTCGTACTGATCATCGCCAATTTATAAAACAGTATTTGGCTTTCTTCAAAATCAATTTGCATGTCCTTCTCTTCTTCTATTCTGATTAATTTTTTTTGCTTCTCTTTCTTCTACATTCCTGACCTAGATTTATTTTGGAGACTAGAAGGTAATGATCAGTATTGCATTCAGAGCCTCTTATGACATCTGTATCTTTTACTAGTTCTCTCACTCTTTCATCGGCAAAAACGAAGTCTATTATACTGTGACTATCTTTACTACACCAGGTGTACATGGGGATCATTTCATATTTAAACCAAGTATTTGTAATAAATAAGCCTTTTTCTAAGCATAGGCTAATTAATCTATCTCTGTTATCATTTTTTCTTGGTATCATATAAAGTGTCCCAGAAGGCGTCGTTTAATTCTCTCGGATCACTATCAACAGGGGCGTAGCACGCTACGACAAAAATAATCTTCTGATTCCTTCTTTCATTCTAACCCGCAGTAATCTGGGAGATACATTTCCTTAATCTCTGAGATGCTGCTTCGTTATTACATTCATAACAATCAAACCGACACCTTGATTAACATGTGATTCACTATCTACTCCTAACCATATCTGAAATCCGCCTTTCACTACCCCATTTTCTATGTTTCTACTTGCGCATCCCTTTTTCTTTGTGTCAGGTACGCATAAAATATCTAGCTTTCATACGTGCATAGTTTCTCGTAATTCTCTTACCTTAAGATTATTCACCTTTCCAGCATTCCAAACACTTAGTCTCCATTGATCACCTGAAACTTGACCAATAACTCTACCGTGTGCAAGCCTTTCGTCGCTTAAAGTTTCAGTTCATTTCAAAGCTTATTTATTGTTTGCATTACTCATTGCTTAAAGTGTGAGCTCATCTATGACCTTTATGCGAGAATTTTAGTTTGCAAGTTGAAATCATGTCCAAATGTATTGGGACAAATTGTTCGTCTTTTTGAGTGCAACCTATAACCAATCTAATCTGTCAATTCTTTCGAAAGTTATCGTGCTAACAAACCAAAAATCTTCAGCCATACGTATCTACACTTTCACACACATGCACACATACATACAAATACAGACAGACACATTTAAAATAATTAAAGATTAACTTAAAAGATCAACTTTCAATTAAAAGTATGATGTTTCAACTAGAAATAGCATAGTTAAATTTTAAACCAAAAAAGAAGCTTTCAACAGAAAAAGTAATTTAAATAAAATAATCTGAATTTTAAGCTGAGAAAGATCAATTTTCCACCAAAAATAGTATAGTTGAATTTTCAGTTGAAGAAAATGTATTAAAAAAAAAACGTTTTTCGATAAAAACTACTATTCAGGTTATATAATCAAAAATGTCTTTTGGAGTAGGGTAAAATGGTTTATTTTATGAAACTTATAACACGTGAGAAGTTTCTGAAATAATGCGAGAATATCTCGAATTTTGTACCTCGACTTCAACTTGTGGCATGACCTAGGAAAGTTTTGGGCAACCAGCAAGGCTAGTCGACAGCAGTGATCGCCAACTGAAATTTGACATTCGGAACTGCGGAATTTTTAGTCGTATCTCGAGAACCCTTATATTTTTCTAATTTAATTGGATTATATTAATTATAAGGCTTTAAAGACTGTGTGGCATAAAGTTCAGATATTTGAAGGGTCGACCGAAGTTATAACAAAATCTTCAGATTTTTCATTGTCACTAACCGTTACAGAATCCAAATCCCCAATTTCCAGTTGATTGTAACATTTCGATCCTACTTCGAATCACAAATCATACTACATTTTAGTTTTTCATGTTTTTTAGAAATGCACAACATCTCAGGGACGAAATTCGTTTAAAAATACTGTTTTAAAATTCCGTGATATTGGATGATCTCTTCCTGCGGGTGATTCTATTATTTCTTCTGGGGTCATAAAGTCAACCTCGCCATTTTCCATGTTTATTTTTGCCCGGTCTTGAAACCCAGCTTTTATTCCAAACATTGCACGAAGGGTTCTACTACTCTCCACTATAGCAAATACGTCACCATGAAACGTTGATAATACAGTTTGTTCTCCGGTTGGTATAGGCAGAAGGACATAATTTCTTCCTCTCAAATAAATTGGTTTATCGGGAGGAAAAGTGTATCTTCGAATTTCGAAATGTCGGTTTGGATTCGTGTTGGGAATAAGCCGAATAAATCTAAATTCTCTAAGCTTATGTCCAAGTACGCGTACAGTAGAATTCCCGGCAGTAGGAGACCTGGACCTGTCACGAAGAGTAGGCATGGCAGGAGGAGACGATCTGTCCGCAAAATGAGATCTGGCAGGATTAAGAGCCCGTTCGGCAGATTGATGTCCCTCAGGAGAATAAGAAGATCCGAAACGAGGAATAATAGGAATTGGTGCGTCAGTCGGTGAACGTTCAACGTTCAACTGTGCACTTGAATCTGCAACAAGAAACAAAATATTAAATTTTCCTTGTGCTTTACCTAAGATGAATTTTTAAACTTGCTGGAATTGACCTTGAATTCTTGGAAATTCTAAAGAATTAAAGAGAGAGTTCGACCACAAGAAATGTCACAAAAGGAAATTAAAACTTTATCTTTATCTGAACTTACTGCCAAAAAATTAGCGAATTGACGTCCATAGCTCAAGCGTTCAGCTCATCGCCAAATTAACTGAATAATTTCTGAATGTTCCTTTTAATTGCTGAGTAATCATAAAAAGCGTTTACTAGTAGAATGATAATTTATACAAAGCTCACAATACGAGATTCATGGCATGCGTTAATCTGTTAATGTAATAATTTTCCAAGAAAAACGAAAATCAGACTTTTATAAATGAAGCCGAAACTGAAAAAAATGTCAGCCCGTTCCCTTCGGTAAATATTTGTCTTATTAATTTCCATCTGAAAGGACTGTATATTTCCGAAGTTTGAGTCGGCTTAAAAAACTTTAGAAGGAACGTCCTTGTAATGCTTCTTTCTGAATTTTGAACATCTAACCAGATACCATTAATAACCGCGATAAAAATTGTCTATATTGTATCATTTTATTGTAGAAAAAACGTTTTAAATCACAACATTTATCATTGGATTTTTCAAATATAAAATCAGCTTCCTGCTTTTATATCTGGCCTTGCATCTGATGATCGACAATTCTAATTTTTTAACCTTAGCAAAATTTCCATTTCACAACTAAATATTGTTTATAATATTCATTCATGTTCTTGAGTTTGCAAGGAAATTGAAACTAAAAAAGAACAAAGATTTTTAATTGAATTAATTCACCATCCCTTAAAGATTCAAGCCAGAAAATCGGCATTTGAGAAAAGACAGCAGATGTTTTTGTTGAGGTGCTTGGGTAAGAAATCAATTCAAAATTAGCGCAGCAAAGTTCCCTTGAACGAAAATTGTTCAAATTCATTTTGAAGTTTATTATAATTTCCCTTAAAGAATCAAGTAAGGAAACCAACATTTTCCGAACACTAAAATCACGGGAGACTTTACATAGTTAAATATATTCTAAGGGTTGCTTTGACATTTCGTTGTAGGGAAACCCATATTTTCAAAAAACTAAAACTGCAGAACATCATAATATGTTTAAAGTAATTTATATTATGTTTATTTGTTCAGAATTATGAGTTGTCCGAAATAAAGTATTCCTTTGCAGTGTGTCTACTTTTCACATTAATCCCTTAAATATTGTTGTAAAATTTATTTCAACGCTGATTATCCTCGACTTGTTTTTCTATGTTGAATTACCAATAATAGTGTAAAAATCATAGAAAACTCATTAGAAAATCAGGATAGGCTGATACTGATTTTCCAATTAAATTTTCTCGCAAGGGTCTAATCTTGCAGAGGAAAAATTATTTGTAGGCACTCCCTGAAGTAGTTGTTATTATTTTTTCATCCTGAAGAAATATCTTATGAAAAGGCAGGCTTTAAAAGGAAAAGCGCGTACAAAAAAGGTGCAACATAAAAAAATAAACTTGCAGTGTCATGTGCTTTTTCGAAAAAAAATTTCTTCCATTGGAAACAAGGTTCCATGCGTGTAGAATAATTTCTAGTTTGAAAGATTATTAATATCTATAGCTGTAGAATGTTAATTTATTAACGCCTCTCTTATCAACTTTTATTTGTACTCGGGTTACCTTGATGATTTGCATGTTCACTACTCATCCCAAAGTTTTCCAGAAGGTCCCTTGTTTTGGGGGACACACCTGATGATATTTCTGCGAAAAGACACATGAGATAGATTAATTTGTAGTATTAAAAATGTATTGAAAATAGTAAAAACTTAATTACATTATCGCTTTTATTTTGTTTACGTCAGTTTTCATTAACCTATAATTGTGATAATTTTTGTAGAATAACGCGAATGTTTAACATTTTCAACTTTATTTACAAAATGATAGAAGGGTACTGTGAAACTTGTAACACAGTTAAGTCATCTCCAGCAATGTAACGTATTTACAAGTGATAAGTACAAGGTGAAAAAAATACATTCACTCACTTAATCTATTTCACCTTACCCCTCCTCACTTCTCCCGCATTTCCCGTCACTTTCTCCTCCTAACTTTCAAAAGAAATATATAAATATAATATATAATATTTCGGTTTAGGAATAAATTATTCTTTACTCACCAACAGAAGTAAGAATAACGTCCAGGGTTAAGACTTTAACATAAAAGGTCTTCATGTTTTTCAAAATGTAGGAAATATTCATTTACACAGAATTTTGAGAAGAGCGGAACTAATCAATATTCTAATATTTTGTGGATATATACTATTCTAATATATTTGTGTTTTCCTCTTCCCAAGCATAAAGTGCGTACATGTATTATTGTGGGGCCTGGTGATACGAAAAATTTCAATTAGTTTAACCGTAAGTATTTCGTAGAATCTAAACTCTCGCACACGGATATTTACTTTACCTTGAGAAGCTTCGATAATTAATATTTGAAGTGAACTCATTTATGAATAATATTCTACCTTGAGCAGCGCAGATACTCAGAGGCATTTTTTATACAAAAAAAATCTTCAAACAAAAAAAATGTATATATAACATAGTATCTTTCTTAGATTATGTTTATCATTTCTAAAAAAAAACCATCTTTCTACTGAAATTGTCCAAAAATAAGTGCGAAACGGTTAATAAAAGTTTCTATCAAAAGCGTCAAAATCTGCTGTTACGAAGTATATTAACGATCAGTATTTTCAGTTGTTATAAAAAAAATAATAAATAACTATATATAAACCAAAACACGAAGTTTTCGAAAAGCAGCTTAATCCTCAACCATAGCACATTAATTTTTAGCGAAACAGTTTTCTAGGTGTTTCTAATTTTTTTCGTATTATTCGGGTAATTCATAACAATATTTTTCCAAAATATGAAATCCGAAAAAGTTTACAAACCTTCAGATTTTTTGTTTCAAGATATGTCGATTTTTTATAGTTCTTTTATTATTTGGGATGGTTTTTAGGGGCTTTTCGTAGATTCTTATGACTGCGGTTCTCTGATATTATTCAAGAGGTCATAAAAGTGAAGTGCGAAGTGTATCAATGATTATTATTTTAAGTTATGAATAAATAACAAATTATAACCCAAAAACACGAATTTTCAATGACACAGTTGAATCCTCAACTAGAAAAAAATCATTTTTAGCAAAGCAGTTGAGAGTTTTAACCAAAACAAGCGAAATTTCTACCAACAGAGATTAATTGATAAATAAAGAAGAATTCTTTTTCGAAAATTCATAAATTTTTTTAGAAAATCATTCTTTTTGGTAAAAAATTCTTCTTCAGGATTTTAAAATTCATCCATTTTGGTAGAAAATAATTCTTCCTAGTAGAAAATGCAAAGGCTTGGGACAATATTTCCAACATCTGTCAGTATTTCACAATATTTCTCCAATACAGTTGGGTATATTTGCCAAATATTTAGGAACATATTTTCCAAAATATGTCAGGAATAATTCCCCGAATTGTAGAAAATATTTCAAAATATTATTGGGAAATGGTTTATAAAAATTTGTGGAAAGTTCAAAAAATTTGAAAAAAACTTCACCAACTTATTTTAGGGAAATTTTCTCCTAATTAGTAGGGAAAAATTTCAAAACTTTGTTGGCATCTTCATTACAATGGTTTCAGGGGAAATTCCTTAACAATTATTCACATGCCAATCTTAATGAGAAAACATTGTCTGAAAAGTGAGGTCTGGCAGGAGGAAGAGACCTTTTAGGAGACTGATATCTGATAGGACAATAAGAAGGTTCGGATCAAGGAACATCAGGAATAGGAGCGGTCATCAGGTAAATACTCGAACTGTGAATCGAACTCTGCAACAAGAAACAGATACAGATATAAATAATAAAATTGACGCTTGGACTGATTACACAGTCTCCGCATTTAACAAATTTGCTTTTCTAGACGTTCCTAAAGACTAGAATAAGGCTGTCCACTAGATTAAACCTGAAATTAAAAATGTGATGAAGGAACATTATAGTAATCGTTGCCTTGTAAATAAAACCACAAAGCAGTAAAATACTAGCTCAATTTTGTAAACTCAGGAACTTAGTTCAAACTTACATCAGAGATTCGTTCAATCAATACGATTATGATAAGTTTGCACATAGAGACTAAAAGGAGGACATGTGGCATCTTGCAACAGAACAGCGGCCCCGTGCGAAGGGGTTACCGAGTCGCACCCGAAATCAGTCGAAACCCGCCGAGGGGTCCCGAAGCCGAGACGATAACAAGTCCCGTCGCGTCGTCGTCAGTCTTGCTTCGTCGCTAGCGTCTTTAACTGTTTCTTCATTGTGAGCGACTTGTGTCGTGTCTCTATTAGATAGCGATGCGTCTCCAGCTCTCGAATCTAGCGATCCAGGCCATCTGCCAAAATGGCAACCTTGTTAGAAAAATCTGCGTCTTCGCTGGGCCTCGTTGGGTCTCTCGTTTGCGCGACGGGCACCTTGCCTAAACGTGACGAAGTCGCCGGCACCTGACGACGGGATGTTCGTCGCTACAACAATGTAAGTGGTAATGAATACTCACTACCTTTCATTATAAAAAACGATCTCTTTCACTGTGTTCAACCCTCTTCTCGGTAATCCAAATCCCAATTGGTATCCTCGGCACTACCCCTGTAATAAACTCCTCAGACGTTTGCGATGTGGAACTTTTCCCGGAGATCGACCAGAATCTCCCGGGAGTTTACTCTCAGGAATCAAACGGGAAATTCTCGGGAGTCCAGCAGGCATCTGTCGAGAGTCGAGGGCTAAACTCTCAGAACGTCCAATCCGTGCACCAGGTGTACAAAGTATACCTTCTCCGAGGAACAGAGATGTGCAAGGCCCAAAACCGGACGGATTATTTCGGGTCCAGATCCAGCAGTTTGAAATGGCAGACCCGATCCAAGAATTTCTGTTCAGGTTTTTCAAATACCGATCCAGTATTATTCCTATCGGTTCTGAAGTTGACCTGCTCGGAAATCTTCGGGTCGGATTTCTGGTAAAAATTGATATTTGCATTTGAAAATTGACTTTATTAGTTAAAAATTAAACTCTGTTCTCAAATTCATGTATTTTGTTGAAAATTGGTCTTCTTTGGTAAAAAGTTGAGCTTTTTGGTCAAAAATTCATGTTTATTTTTAAAAATGCAACTGTTTGTTGCAAAATCGTCTCTCTTGCTATTAATGTTAATGTTGTTGATCAAATGTAGGTATCAATAATCTCGATGTTAAGTTCTTAAGCTACTCGTCCTTTCTGGTTAAAACTTAGTTAGAGCTTTTGTCCGTCGACGAAGGGCCTCATTAGTATAATAAAAAATAAGACGCCAATCCACCACCCAAAAAGACTGATTTGTAGGATAGATATAACTAAGTAAAACAAAAGTTAAATCACAAAGGTAAATATTACCTCAACTTATGTCCGAACTGACTGCATTAATGTATAAACTCTGTCGCCACAACTCATATATGGATCAAATAGTAATTTGGTTTTTATGATAGAACAGTAAACAAAAAAGGGGTTTTTTATGAGACTTATCCTCCCGCCGGTCTTTTGCCATCATTAAAATTGGTAAATAAATAACCTGGCGGGCCAACACATGACGGCCCTGAGACCGGCGGGATGGTATTATTCAGCATGAGTTTTGACAAAGGTAGTATAGCTAACACTTCCGTCACGTGGTCTATTAAGTTTTGAAAATGTAGCATAGCTAAAATGCACGTCACGTGATCTATTGACCACGGAAATACAAGTGTTAGATTATTGCTGTAGGAGAAAAGAGGGTTAAAATAGAATCATAAAGTAACAAGTATTAAACTCTGATAGCTGTCACTTAGGTAATCAGTATCAGTACGTTTATATGATATGAAATATTTTTTTGAAAGTGCGTTTCCGGGAGAGCTTTTCATAACAAATCATCTGAACGTTTTTAAAAATAAATGTATGGTCCCAAGTGTGTGAATGAGCCACTAGGGCGGTACTTCTGTTATTTTTCTTGCAACTCTTATTGTACTTGGTTATAACTATCTTACGAATCAGTCTTTTTAGGTCGTGGATTGGCGTCTTATTTTTTATTGTACTAACGAGGCCTTTCGCCAACGGGCAGAAGCTCTAACTAACTTTCGATAACTAAGCACCAGTAGCTAAAAAGATTAACATCAAAATTATTAATATCCAGATCTGGTCAACACCATAAGCATTAGTAGAATCTTATCACACCGGTGGCATCATGGACCTTCCTAGACCTGAAATAGAACCTTCAACGTTTTTTAACCAACTTGAAAACGTTTACGATCAGGACGTCCTCCTAGATATCAATTGATCGATTAGCTTGAAACACACTCTCACCATGATGAAAAATCAAAATAGATTCCTTCTCCGTTGTAAGTCAAAGGGTTTTTTACCTGCTCACATAATTAATTCTGATCCTAAAATTCATTTTACCCATCCCTTGTGAAAAAATACGTACGAAATAGAGTGTGTGGACTTAGATATTGAGACTTTGAAAATTGAAATTTCTTGAATTAACCATCGCATTAATCAAATCCAAAAACAAAGCCAGACAATAGAAGATAAACTCAACGAATTAGCTTTATATGATAATATTGGACTATATCTTGAATGTTACAATAGAATCATTAATAAATTTGGCAAGGAACTCACCCAAAAAATAATTTTCAAGTTTGAATGGTTAGCTCGTAAATATTACAATCTCAATTTTAACAATAAAAAATTAAACAAAAATTGGTCATCAATCTAACAAACACTAATACATACCCCATGAAGTTATCTACTTCCTGGGTTTAGGTCCTAAATTTTGTATAGATCCTCTCAACAAAGGTTAAACGGTTGAAAATACGTTACCTTGTACAGAAGATAAGTTTAGCGTAATACCTGCTCAAAAACGCACTAAGTTTAGAAAGTAGTCAAATGTCCAACCAAAGAAATGAATTTTAAACTGAA
>JAABKJ010006365.1:0-22040 GCA_011634705.1 Andricus grossulariae
CTGGGTCGGATCAGTGTTGCGGAATGAACGTGTTATTTAAATAAGTAACACGAGAATTCTAGATCAATCTAAAATATTTTCATCTTAAACCTATATACCTATCTACCCTATACCTATATACCCATCCACACATCACTACTCTCCAACCGAGCAATTCGCGCCTACTCCGAAAGGGAAACAGCTTAATTATATAATAATAATAATAATAATAATTTTTTGTATATGTTCTGAGAAATTTTTCAAACATCCTTGTAGTAATAGAATTTTTTTTAAATTCACTATAACGCTGGCTGTAAGATTTGCGGAAATTTCCGTCGAATTAGAATGTTGAAGGAAAATTAATTAGAATTTTCTAAGAACTTCAAAAATAAAGAAGACATGTGATTTTGACCCCAGCTGAGTACAAAGGAACACTTGATTAATGAGTCAAATGCTGCCTTGAAATGGACAAACAGTGCGACCAGTTACCCTTTCGTTTGCCCCATGTTCATATAGACTAGATATTTGACTAGATCCCTTTTCTAAAACCTGTTTGATTCTGTGGTATACTTCCCTTTTTTCCACTTGTCTTTCTAACCTCCTTCTAAGCACTTCCACAATAATTTTATATCCTGGAGACATCAGTCTTCCATTCCTCTGGCCGGCCACCTTCTCATTTCCATACCTCATTGCAAATCTCGCACATCTCTTCTCTCACTCCTATTCCTCCATATTTCAGTACTTCATTTTTCAAGCCATCTCCCCATGTTGCCTTATTTCTTTTCAACCGAGCAATCGCCTCATTTACCTTCTCCCTAATAATCTCTGCTGTCCTCGTCTCCCTCTACCGCTTTTCTTTCCTCTCCCTTTACCCTATTTTCCACCCCTTCTAACAGCCTCTTGATGTGCTTCTTCTACTCTTTAAGTCCTATTCTTTTATTAATGCCCTTCCTCCCTCCTCTTTCCCTGTTTATCACTTCCCATTTCCTCCCTTCCTTTACCGCTTTCTCTACCTCTTCCATGTACCTATCTTTCTCCTTCTGTCTTTTCTCCTTTATCATTCTTTCGTGCTCCCTTTTTCTGCTGTTGAGTTTTCCTTTTCCCACTTCATCTTTGTTCCATTTTATCACAGATTCCTTCATCCTATTTTTACTTTCCCTGTATTCATAGTCCCACTATTCTCCCCAGAACCCCTTTTCTTACTCTCTTGGTCTCCCCTCTTTCCTTGACTGATCAATTACTCCTTTGAGATTTTCCAGCAGCTTGTCTACTCCTTCCTCTCCCAAAACCCCTATTTTCTTGTTTTATATTTTACCTCTAAATTCTCTCAACTTTTCCTCTCCCAAATGTTCGTTTTTGATTCATCTTCCCTCTTTCCTTCCCTCTTCCCCCTACCTCGCTTAAGGCCACCACATCTCATTGTCGCGATCACCGGAAAGGATTCTGAGCCCATCACGTCGTCCACTTCCATTCTAACCATCATCATCCTTCATTCTTTTTTCTGCCAGAATGTAACCTATGAAGGTGTCCCCTTTACCCGCGTACGTATGTTCCACTCCTTCATCCGCCTTGGTATTGCTGTTACAAATAAACCAGTCACCCTCTCCCAACATGTCCAGAAGCCTCCTACCCTCCCGATCCGTTTCCTTTTGCTTCGAATTTCTTATGAACTCCTCCTTTTCTCTATCCCATACCTCTCCTTCTTGTTTCATGGTTCACCTATTCAAGTCCCCCTCTATTAGGACTAACCTCTCATCTTTTTCCTCTGTCCATTTCCTTGTGGATCTCCATCCTCCCTCTTCTTCTCTTCTCCTGTACAAGCATACTTTTCCACTCCTTCTCGTCTACCCACGTCTCACTCATCATTACCACATCCCACATCAGCAATTCTCCAAAAAATCCTTTGTCCTCGTTTTTTAATCCTGACACGTTCCAGAATGCTACTTTTACGTCGCTTCTTTGCATTTCTCACTTTTATTTCTCGCATTCAAGTCCTCTTGTCGTTTTAAAACCCCTCCGTGACACGTACATTCCCTTTTTCCTTTCTCTTGTCCCCTTCATTCACTACCAGTTTCCTACTTTCCCTCAGACCTTCTGCTCTATCGTCCCAAATCCTTATATCTCTGTTTTCTCATATCATATCTATCCCAATCCTTACCCAAATACATTCACTCATCTCAGTCCAAGCCTTTTGCTCGATTATATACTTCCTTCTCCATTCCCGCGATGTCAGATCTTTTTCAATTCTTTCATTTCTTCCTTTCAATATTTTCTCTTCCATAACATCATACTTACCCTCCTCACTCCCTAATTTTACTAAAACTATACATTCCTTCCCCTCTTCCTTTCCTCCTAGTCTTCTTATCCCTTTTACTCTGTCTTGCGCGCCCATGTCTCTCATCAGCTTCCCAATCACTTCATCTTTCTTTTCACTGCCCACGTTGATACCCTCCACTATTATATTCTTTTTCCTTTTCGCTCTATCTTCCCCTTCCATTCTTCTTTCTACCTCGATCTGTCTCAAGCGCCACACTTCATTCTGCTCATGCATAACCTCCTCACACTCTCTCGCTTCTTCCGAACTCCCTTTCTCTTCCATCTTATGCTCATTCCTTAGTTCTAGTTTTCTGACTCTCCCTTCTAACCATTTCATATCCCTTTTTCCATCCTCCTCATTCTCTCTCTGCCTATTCTCTATGCTTTCCAATTTGTTAATACCATCTCTTTCTCTCCTTTTCATAATTATCGCATTCTTCCCACTTTTGTCTCACTTTTCTTACATCGTCTTTTACCTCCTCCCCTTGCCTCTGCCTATCATTCAGTCTTCCGCCAGTCTCATCCAATCTTCCGCAAGTCTCCTCCCTCAATCCCTTCATGAGAGCTTTTCATTTTTCCAACATATTTCCTTCATCCTTATCTCTCTCCGGCGTTCTTTTTCCTTGCATAACTTTTTTAATTTCATTGCCTCTCTCCGCATTTTCGCCAAACCGTTCTCTTTTCCTTTTATCCTCCCCCGTTTTCTCCCCTCACTATTTATGCTCTCGCTGCTAATCACGCTCGCCGACTCTTACCACCTGTGTAGAAAATCCCTCGACCCCGAACTCCTCGATCTAAGTCTATTTAAATTATTGGGCCTCCCGCGCCTATATCTTCTTCTTCGACTCGACTCTTTGCTATCGCTATCTCTATTGGCTTCACTTTTCTCACCAAACTCGCCCTGTCTCCTTCTGGAAACATGCTGTGGACTCCGCAAAACCGACATGCTGCTATTTTCTGTTAACCGACCGTTAGCCTCGACTCCCCCTCTCCTGTCTCCTCACATCCTCACCCCTCACTTTCTATCTCAATCCCAACTTTAAAAAACTTACCCAAAACTCACCCTCTTATACTGATTTCTTTTGGCGATGTGCGGCCACCTCTACTACTTCTCCCTTCACACCCTTCGAACTCCTACCCATTGCCAATAAACCGAGTGTCACGCTGAATCGAACCTAACCCCAAAATCAACTCTCGTCTATCTTTATCTTTTTTTTTTATTGAATTCGCATTATCTACCACTACCTCCATTCACAGTTGTACTTTCACCCGCGTCGCCTTACTCAGCAAACCCTCACCGTACTCACTCAACTAGCCACTTCTCCCCAGTCAAGAAATGATCGCATTTTCAATTTGGTTGAAAATTAAATTTTTTGTGGAGACTTTATACTTTCTTGTTGAAAATTCAACTGTTTTGTATAGAAAATTAATCTCTTTCGCCTACAAAATTCAACCAACTATGCGCTAGAAAATTCAACTATTTTGTGAAAGATTTGTTTCATTTATTGACAATTAATTTTTTTAAATAAAAATTTAATTTTCTCATTTTTGGTTACGAATAGACCTTTTCAAGTTTAGAAATTCAACTGTTTTCTTGATAGTTTATGTAGTTTGTTAAAAATTCGTCTTCTTTAGAGTGAAATTGATCTTCTTGTTTTCAAAGCGAAAGTCAATTCTTTTGGTTAGGAATGAGTTCATTTTGTTGAAATTTCATCTTTTGTGGTAAAAATATGTTCTTGGTTGACGATGCAACTATTTGGTTAAAAATTTATGTATTTTGTTGAGAATTCGTCCTTTTTAATAGACAATTAATTTTTCTGGTTGGAAGTTTATCTTTTTGGTTGGAAATTCAACTATTTGATTAGAGATGTATGCATTTTGTTGAAATGTTATCTTTTGTAGTAACAAATATCTTCTTAATTGAAAATGCAATTATTTGGCTGAAAAAGTATGTATTTTGTTAAGAATTGATATTTTTAGTAGGAAAATGATCTTCTTTGTAGAAAATGTAATTATTTGATTGAAAACTTGACTATTTTGCAGAAAGCTCGTCTTTTTAGCTCGAAGATGCCACTATTTGGTTCTTTTGTCGAGACTTCGTCTTCTGTAATCAGTGGCGTAGCCAGGGGGGCTGAGCGGGCTTGCGCCCTCTCCGAAATTTCATAATCACGTCTGTTATACTCTGGAAAACTTAATTCTATTTACAACAGAATGTGTCTATGTTCTGACAGCCCTGTTATTTGCCATAAATGCTAATGAGAAAGAGGGATTATATAGAGTATAGACACCATAATAAATTGATTTCTATTCTTGGACGATACCCGCCTTAAACCCTTTACCCTTTACCTGCTTGTTTACGCCAAGAATTATGTCTTAAAAGGCTGGTGTACCTGAAATATTTAAACTGGACATTAGAAATAGGAATTATAAATTTTATTGCCGGGATACCCGACAATAAAATTAAACTGTTGTGCCCTTGAGTTCTAGTTTATAAATTTCCGATGGAGTATATTACTCTAAAATTTTGAGCCTTAAGCTTCAAAGACGCGTTAAATGTATTTGAATGAACAAATTGTAAGGAAAAATCTTAGCTAAAAATGCAACTGTTAGGTTTAAAATTCAACTGTTTTGTTGAGATATCGTGCTTCTGGGTTCAAAATTCAAATATCTTGATAGAAAATGTACTCCTCATTTAAAACTCATATTTTGTTGCTACAGTCAAACTGAATTTTTTTTTTATGGAAATGCAACTATTTTTGTGACTATTTTTCTGTTTAATTTGAAAATTCACCTATTTTAGTAGAAACTGCACCTTTCTTGGATAAAATTGTAACTGTTTTATTGAAAATTCAACAATCTTCTTAAAAATTCATACTTCTTGGTTGAAAAATTCAACTATATTTTGTTGAAAATCAAACTGTTTTGTTCCAAATACAACTATAGGGTGTACATGAAGTCCATTTCTTACAATACTTCCGCCTACATATTTTATAAAATCTTATCCTTACTATTGACATTTATTTATAACTATTTACAGAAAATCTTATATCTAGATCCTTATTTCTATTTTTTACGACAGCGCAATTTGTAACGTGTTAGCGAACGAGTGGGGGAACGATCGAAAGCGAGAGTGCAAGCGAGAGAGAGAGAGAGAGAGAAAACGCAACTGCATCTTGATCTACTTTTGCTATTACATAACCATTACTTACAAATCTTTAAGCTTCTACTCCAAGCGACTTTTGTTTCCTTTTCCTTTCACTTCTCTTGTACCTCCATTTTGCCATTTTTTCCTATGCATTCTTTCATTCTTTCCCAATCGCTTCTCTAGCGCCCTCCAACTCCTTCATCAACTCTTCTGTCAATCCATATTCCCCTAGAATCTTTACCATATTCTCTTGCCAGCTTCCTCTATCCTCCGTTCCTCTCCTATATCATTCTCATATATGTTCCCATGTTTCCTCTTTCCATTCACATATTCTCCAGTTTCTGTTCTCTTTCTTTTCCCAATACATCGCTTCCCTCACCCTGTTTCCAGATACAAAGCTTGCTATTCTTGCCCAGCTTCTCTCTCCTCATCTTTTTTCTAAATACTTTGATATTCCTTCCTTTTTCATCATCTTATACCATTTATTATATTTTGATTCCTCAATCATTCCCTATCTTTCTATTAATTGTCTTTTCCTCTCCTTTTTTTCAATTCTTCACAGTTTACTCCAGCCCCGTCTTCTATGTCTATAGTATTAAAGCACTCCCTCCTTTCATCTTTCCACCTCGTTAATGCACAATTTTCAAAATTCCATGCTCAAATTTCCATGCATTTTTTCCCGCTCTGTTACTTAATTTATCCCTTTGCGCTTCTTGTCTTACCATATATCCCGGCGTCCTCCAGTCTACCCCTGACGTCCACCTTATATACCTTTTTTGTAAACTCTCATTCTCTTTCCGTTCTTTCCATCTCCATATCTCTGCTCTATAACCATCTTTTCCCTATTACCCATATCTGTTTCATTACCACTGCTGCTTTTTTTATGCTTTCTGTTATATGAGCTCTATGATCTCCATTTGTATAACTTTTTCCATCTCGCATCGGTCTACTGAGGCAAACGCTGCCTTTAAGTTCACGAACATTGCTATCATGGCCCCTTTCTCCCGTTCAATCCATTGATTCAGTAGATAGATAATGACGTATATATGATGGTCCGCGAAAAAGGGGCCAGCATTTGAGTAGTGGGGATGTGTCTACGAAAAGCACCCCCTCCACTTACCACTACACTTTTAGCCACGAGCCAGTGGAGCTCACGGACATGTCACGTGCAGCTGTAGTAGTAAGTGGTAGGGCTGGCTTTCTTAGGCCTCTCGTTCGATCCCCACATATGCTCATTATGCCTATGTTTGTAGCTTAATAACAAGAAAAGTAATTAACTTAAAAATTTTCTGATTATTGGAAATAAAAGAGTAACTCAGAAACTATCAATTGGCGTAAGAAACTGAAAATGGATTTTTTCCGCACTAGTGTCACTCCTTTATAATCTTTAACCTCCTTCCCTTTGCCTCTCTTCACAGTGGGTACCACTACTTCTTCCTTCCATAACTCTGGCCACCCCTCTCCTCTCTATACTCTGTTGCGAATTATCCATGCTCACTCCTTTAATTCTGCCCTTCTTCGCACATTTACATACATTGACTGTTGTCCCCTCGTTCCACCAATTGACCAATTCCCTCTTTCTGCTCTTGTTATTATTGCTTCCTTTTTAGCCTTATTGTTATTAGTCTTTTCTCCCTCTAATGTCACTATTATGGGAAAGTGATCCCAATCTATAGAATTCTCTACCTCCAGTTTCTTGACCTCCTCTCTGACCTTATCGTCCACTGCCATATAATCAATTACCGTTCCCATTTTTCCTCCCGAACACGTATATTCCCCTTCCTGATCCCCCTTTATACTTTTGTTAAGGATAAACCGTCTCATCTCCTCTAGACTATTTAAAAATTTCTTTCACTCCCCATTCAGTGTTTTGCCTTTGAATTTTCCTCCTCGCTCTCCACCCCATTCCCTTTTTCCTCTATCTTCTGATATCACATTAGAATCTCCTATTATAGGCCTGATCTCTTGTTCATTTTCTTCTATCAGTTCTCTCATCTCCTCTGATGTCTCCTGTACATCACCGTTCACATAATCACCCACTATCTTCCTCCTCTCTCGTCTCATATTTATCTCTTCTACTATTACTCCTTCTCTTTGTCCTTTTACCTATTTTTCATCCTTTTCTGTTATGCATTCGTTCCTTACTCCCATTAGCATTCCTTCCATTGATCTGCCTTTTGTATTCTGTGTCTTTGCATTTTGAAGTTGCCATTTGTAACCTCTTGGCAATCTTCTTCTTACTATTTCCCATCTCATTTCATCCAGCCACGCCTCCATGATTACTACTACATCCCATTATGTCAAATTTCTCATAAACTCCCTATCCTTTCTTTCCAAGCCTGCCATATTCCTGTAACATATCCTCCAATCTTTTCTACTTTCTTTTCTCACCTCTTTTTGTTTCCTACTATTTCTTATTTCTATATCGTCCGTTCCTTTCTTTCCTAGTTGCCCAACACCTCATTTTTTACTAACTCTTCCCTGTCCTCATCCCACCATACACCTTCTAGCTGTATTCTCCCATACTTAACCTATGTTTTTCCCTTTTTTCTTTCCTCTTCCGTTTTTTTTCTCAATTTATACTGAATATTTCTTTCTACCCATGTCCAATCATCCTGTATTCTCTCCGAGCTTCCATATAACACCCTCTTCTTTGTAATCTCTTCCCTCTTATGTTCCCATTTGTGTAGTTTCACCAGTACCATTCTCTCTTCTCTTTTCGCTCTTCCCTTCCTATACTTTGCACTTCCTCTATCTCTACCTTAGCACTAATCCTTTTTATTACTTCTTCCACTCCTTTCTTCAGCTCCTTCCACTCTAATCTCAGACCCTTTATCATTATGCTTCTTTTTCTTTCTTCTCTTTCTTTTCTTTTCTTTCTTCTATTTTTCTCAACCTTTCCTTCTCAATATTATCACTCTCCCCACCTCCAAACTCCTGGTTTGTTTTTTCTATCTTTTCATCCTACCTTCCAACTCCTCCACCTGTTCATTAGTCTCTTCCTACTTTTATAGTATTTGTTCCAACGTCTGCATCCACTTTTCTAGCTTTTCCCTGACTTCTTCCCATTTCCTCATTTCTTTCCTTAGTTCGAACATTTCCGTCCTAATTTCTGTCTTTATTTCCTCTGCCCTTTTCTTCTGCTTTTCCTCATATATCCCGATTACTTTCATCATCATTCCGCGCGTTCACTTTTCATCTTTTCTCTTCCATCGGATCTTTAGCCTTAGGTCTGTTTCCTTTTGTTCCTTTATTGTTCTCATCTTTCTCTGCAAAACTATCCTTTTCCGCTGGCGATTTGAACATTATTGGATTGTACAAGCTTCACCCTATATCTTCCTTGTCTTCACTGCGTCGCCTCTCCCCTCTCCTTCTTTTGAGGAATGCCTCAATCGATCCCACGCTGTTCTCTCTCAATCTCTCCTTTTCTACAGATTCCCTATAGTTTTCCCTTTCCTTCCATTCTTTCTTCACCCCTTTCGATGTACTAAAATTCTCCTTATCTAAATCCCTTTCTTTCTTCCTGGTACTCGCTCCGTTAGCCACGAATCCAATTCAAACGATCCCGTCTTCTATCGTACTCTGTCTCCATCTGTCGTCGCGTAAACATATCTTGCCCTTCTCCCTATCTAACCTGCCCCGCTACAACCAACCCGGTCCTCCAACACTATCAGAAACCTCAAACCAACCTAACCTGAACTTCCACAGAAATCTGTCTTGATCCCTAAAAATATCCTCACACCGTTGTCAATCTCTCAATGAGAAGAGTTATACTAATGAACTACTGCGATCGTACCGAATTCGTCTGGGGTTCATTTTTATTTTTTGAAAACATTTATTTAATCTCAAATTATTTTAATAAATTCATCCTGTGATCTTTTTTTCTCAATTTTTCCAAAATTTAGATGGCTTTCCATCAAATTGAGTAAAATTTAACAATTTCAAGTACAAGTTTTTTTCATTATAATTATAAATAATGGAAAATTATGAATATTTAGAGATTCCTTTAATTTTTATTTTAGTTAGATTTTCGACGAATATGACTTCTTTCAAATTAAAAATATTTTGGGAATCTTACGTAATTAAAAATATGATTTCATCCTGGACTAATTATTCCTGAAGAAAAAATGACAATTTTAATTAGTACTTTGGCTCATTTCTTAATGCATCATTTTAAAATTATACAGCCTTAATTTATTTTCGGAAATAATTTTTTTATTGGAATAACAAACAACACAAATTATGAGCATTTAGAAATTTATTTTATTTTACTTTAATTTAAATTGTCAAAGAATAGAACGTCCATCTAATTGTAACTATTATTGCAATTTTAAACACTTAAAAATATGAATTTATCCAGTGCTATCTTTTTAGACAATATTAAAATTTTAAATGTTTTTGGAATTTAAAGAAGTTTAGAAAATTCAAAAACGTTGTTCAGCCTTGACCCATTTATCTGTAAGGAAACGCTGTCTAGGGAATCAAGAAAGAATGTATTTCTAATAACTCTTTTCTACCACACTTTGCAAATATACAATAATTATTATTTATTTACACAATTTCAAATTAAAAATCAAGAGTTTAGATAATTATCAACGAACAGGCTCAATTTTTTACAAAATTAAAGAAGAATATTTTTTCAATGACTTTTTTCTATAATGCTCTGCGAATTTCCAAGAATTCATTTTATTATTTAAACAGTTTTGATCAACAAATCAAAAGTTGGGCCATTTTTCAACGATTAGGCTCAATTTGTTTACGCAATCAATTAAAAATGTTTTTTCAATGAGTCTTTCCTATGATACTTCGCAAATTTACAATAATCATTAATTATTTAAAGAATTTTTGGTAACATATCAAGATATTGTCTATTTATCAAGAAATAGGCACACTCAGTTTACGGAATCAACAAAGAATGTATTTCCAATAAGTCTTTCCTACGTTACTTTGCCAATTTACAATAACTATTAATCCCTTAAACATTTCTTATAAATATATTCAGAGTTGGGCTATTTGTCAAGGAATAGGCACAGTTTGTTTACGGAGTGAACTAAGAATGACTTTTCGATGACTCTTTCCTATGATGCTTTGAAAAACAAGAGTTTCTAGTGGGCACCAAATTTGAATACGTTTTTACGACATCATGACGACATTTTTACGACAACTTTACGACATCCTATGTCCATGACGTTAAGGTGTCTTTACGATATAGTAAAGACATCGTTAGATCGTACGACGCCTTTACGATATCGTAAGGACATCTTAACGACATGGACATAGGATGTCGTAAAGTTGTCGTGAAGACGTAGCCAAATTTTGTGCCCACTGGGTTATTAATTATTTCAATAAATTAGGAGTTTGACCATTTTCTAACGAATAGGCTCAATTTGTTCACGGAATTACCAATAATGTATTTCCAATAACTCTTTTGTACGATACTTTGCGAATTTAAAATAATTTTTATTCATTTAAACAACTTTTGAAAACTGAATCAGAGTTTGGCTATTTCTCAAGGAACAGGCACAATTTGTTTACGGAGTCAACCAATAATATTTTTCCGATTACGCTTTCTATTTTGCTTTGTAAATTCACAAGAATTATTATTTATTAATTAATTTTCCATAAACATATTCAGAGTTTGGCTATTTTTTAAGGAATAGACAAAATTTGTTTATAGAGTAAACTAAGATTGTATTTCAGATAACTCTTTTCTATGTTGTTTTGTAAAATTACAAGAATTGATAATTATTAAAAAGAACTTTCAGAAACAAATTTAAAGTTTGACCGTTTTTCAACAAATAGGGTCTTAAGGAATAGGGAATCAACTAAGAATGTCTTTGCGATGACTCTTTTCTATGTTTCTTTCTAAATGTATAAGAATTAATAATTATTTAAACAAAGTTCATGAAAAATTTGGAGTTCGGCTATTTTTCAGCAAATAGGATCAATCTGTTACAGAATTAATTAAGAATATTTTTCCGATGACTTTTTTCTATTATGCTTTGCTCAATGAATCCTGAGCAAATTGAGAGTTTGGTTATTTTGAAAAAATAGGCTCAATTTGTTTACGGAATCGACAAATAGTGTGCTTCTAATAACTTTTTTCTACGATACTTTGCAAATTGACAATAATGATTGATTATTAAATCAATTTTCATTAACAAATTCAGAGTTTGGCTATTTTTCAGCTTACATAAAAACATACATGCAGCTATAACCTTCTTACTAATAAGTACAACTTTTCTATCTGAACTATAATATTAATATCAAAATCATTTGAACATTTTAAACAAATTCATTTTCATAAGAAAATATATGCACTATATATTTAATAAGAATTTAAAAAATCATACATATTTTATGATGGTAAAAACATTTATTTTTAATAATTTCAGTCTTTTTCTTTTTGTTATTTTTTTCCAGTACTTTAATAATTTCTATAATCAAATAATTTATTGCTTTATCAAGGTTTTCTGGAATAATTTGTATCTTGCAATATATTTTTCCGTATATTTTACTGTGATTCAGCACTCAATCAAAGATATAACCGGTATTATTAATACCTATTGTACTACCCCTTTTTATCTTTAAAAGCCGGAAAAACACAGGTCAATACTCGGGTCATCCTTGTTGCTAAAGCATCATTTAAGTCCTTTAGCATTAGTACACATACCGCCAGACGACTCCACTTTACTGTGTATAGGCCTGTGAAATTTTTTCTTTTACTAAGGTGGGCTTAGAATTACTGTATGAATTTAATCACATCCAGTGATAACCTGCGGCTGCATGTGACTTCAATAGAAGTACTCGCATTTGCCTGAAAATTTGACCAGAGGAGAGAAAAACAGCAGAAAACCGGCTCCAGAGTTCAGCCGGCTTTTCGATGGTCGAGTTTGAAGGCAGACATTCGACCCTACCCATCGAAGGCATACAGATATCCTCGGCGTCAAACCTCCCGCTCGAAATTAGATAGTTAAAAATTCAACAATTTTGTCAAAAATTTATCCTTTTTGGTTGAATATTCAACTGGTTCATTGAAAATACAACTATTTCTTGGAAAATTTATGTTTTCAATTTAACAATTCGTCTACTTTAGTCAAAATTGCATCTTTCTTGGATAAGAGTGCAACTGTTTGGTTGAAAATTAATATTTTTGGCTTGAGGATTCATCTATTTTGCTTGAAAATTTTTGTTGAACCATTTTGTTAAGAAACAATTTTTTGTTGATGATTTATATTTTTAGTTGTAAATTCATCTCTCTGGTTCTAATTTTAACTATTTTGTTGCAAACTAACCTGTTTTTAATTAAAAATTCAACTGGGTAGGTAAAAGTGGACCTACTTTGTTGAAAAATTGTTTTTTCTGAATGAAGGTTTACTCTTTGGTTGAAAACAATTTTTTTTTTTTGCTGAAAATTTACACTTTCTGTTCAAAAGTTCAATTTTTGTTTGCAGAAAATTTGTCTTTTGGCTTGAAGGTTCCATAATTTATGTGAACTTTTTTCCTTTTACGACTGAATAATTTTTAACTGTTGAAAATTCGTCTCTTTTTTCTTCCAAAAATTTAGTTTTTAGATGAAATTTCATTTTCTTGTTGCTGAAATATCAACTATTACACTTTTTTGTTGAGAATTCATCCTTTCATTTTTTTAAATAAATTATTTTGTTAAAAGGTCATCTTTTCAGGTAGACATTTTTTTTAAATCAATAAATCAATTTTAGAAAAGAACCAAACAAATGTTTTGGAATAAAAGATAGTGACATATTTGATGTACTTCAACATTTTGATAAAAACTTTATATTTTCATTTCATTTATTTGGTTGGTAAACACAAATGTAACTTCAAACATTGTAGCATGAAAACCTTTTAAATGTTTCAGAAATTTATCAAAACATCATATATCAGTCACTTCATAGTTTATAGTTTTAAGATAATTTAATTTTCAATTAATTATAAAATTTAATTTACTTCATGAATTTCTTTAATTTATTCATGAATTCACTTGTATTTACTTAATAATTTTTACTTATGAATTTACTTCATGAATCATAAATTTCTAGTAATGAATTATTTTCTTCTAAAAATGATTTATCGTTAGTACAAAGTTATGAGTATTTAAATTAAAGAAATTAAAAGCCTTCATTATCTAGAAATTGTCAAAATTGTTGTTAAAGGTGTGATATTATTCAACCAACTGAAAGCCGATAAAGAAAAAAATCGTCCCAGCGGGCACAAAATTTGGCGACGTCCTTACCACATCGTTACGACATCTTTACGACAACTTTACGACATCCTATTTACATTTCTTTAAGGTGTCTTTGCGATATCGTAAAGATGTCGTACGATCTGACGATGCCTAGGATATCGTAAAGACACCTTAACGACATGGAAATAGGATGTTCTAACGTTGTCGTAAAGATGTCGTAATGATGTCGTAAAGGCGTCGTAAAATTTGATGCCCACTGGGGGCGTTCGTTCAAAAGAATCTAATTTGCGATGTGCAGTTCTAGGAAGATGGGGTAGATTGGGGATGCGCATGGCATTACTTAGTCGCAAGTTCCGGCGCAGGTATTGGGGAAAATAAGTTATCTACCAACTGGGCTCGCTGGAAAATGAATCAACTCACAATTTACTCTTGGAGGAGATGAACGTGGGTTGAATCAAACTCATAACTATGGAGTAAGATATAGGAAAAATGGGGAAAAAGGGGGGATGCTTTCCCCCAAGTTCCTTGGTCAATTTCGCAGCTGCTAACAAGTTTTGGCATTCAACCCACGATAAACTTGAGCCAGCGTTAAGGTGGGTTGATTGACAGCTGGCCAACAATGGACAATCAGTATTTGATCAAGGAGGTGGGGAAAAGACGGCAGTAGAAAAATTCCCCCCCCTCCACCTAGCCAAGTTGATAAAACAATTCATCTACCAACTGAGCACGCCCAAACTTGAATAAATCACAATTTACTCTTGGTGAAGTTAAACGTGAGTTGAGTCAACCTCACAACAAGAGAGTAGGATATAGGGAAAGGAAAAGGATGAGCAGGTTGCCCCCCCTAAGTTCCTTGGTCAATTTCGCACCTACTTACAAGTTTTGACATTCAACACACGATAAACTTCACCTAGCGTAAATGGTGGGTTCATTGGCAAATGGCCAATAATAATTTACCATCAGTGTTAGACCTAGGAGGAGGGAAGGGGCCTCACCACGCCCACTCACCCAGGTTCAATTCATCCGCCAACTGGGCAAGCTTGAAATTTAATCAACTCACAATTTATACTTGGTGGAGTTAATCACGGGTTGAATCAACCTCATCTTCTTCTGAAGAGTGGGATGAGTGGTAGAGTCGAGCGATTTTCTCTTGTCTTATGATGTCGACTAGCCCCGTAAATACGAAATATCTGTAGGGTTACTTCTGGGCGACTAACTTCTCGATATAAAATTTTATTAGCAAGTGTAGTTTCGGATAAAGTTCTGAGAAGTACTTACCCATTATTGATTTAAAACTGCGTATTTCTGTGATTGGTCAAGGGGGTGTCTTCACGCCCCCTACAAGACATTGAAAATGGGAAGGTATGTGGCATACATTATTTTTGTAACCAGTCA
Source organism: Andricus grossulariae (assembly GCA_011634705.1). Classification (NCBI taxonomy): domain Eukaryota; kingdom Metazoa; phylum Arthropoda; class Insecta; order Hymenoptera; family Cynipidae; genus Andricus; species Andricus grossulariae. The sequence goes on from JAABKJ010006365.1 coordinate 15,042, forward strand.
CGGGAGTGTCTATCCGCCCCCACATGACGTTGGGAAACGTCTCGTGGGCAACATTGTGGTGAAGGCGAAAAAAGAAAATTTTGAGATAGGCTTTTGGGAAGGGGCCTCCAAAGTTGTCATTAACTGTTAAGTGTAAGCGAGCAGACTTCGGCTCACCAGAGACTATGCGCGCATATGCATAATGGGACCGTCTCATCCCTTTTCTTTGTCTTGTGCTTCTACCACGAGCGACGTAGGTGCGTGGCGGCTTCTCTCACTTCGCGTAGAGCTCTCGAGCGAGAAACTTGTTCTATATTGCGTTATTTAAATGCCGTTTAGGTTCTTGTTCTCAAATTAACTGTAGTATAGAGAATAACAGTAAGCTTGAAGTAGAAATAAAGTGTTTTACATGGAATAGCAGTGTCTAAATTTGTTTTACCAATGATACACAGCGTCAAAGTTTAGTTTATCAGGTCATGGGCCCCAGCACGCTTCCACTGCGCTGCATCGGGCTTTGTTGGACCTGTGTGTACTTGGTAAAATAACTCGCGAGTGAAGTGCTGAAGGAATCTGTATTTAGTTCGACGTTCGAATTTTGTCGTTCAGCGTTCAGGCTTCGATGTGCAAAGCACGATTTGTGTCGTACAAAATCGACGTACGAAGGTGTCTCGACGTGATGTAAGGAAAAACTTGCTGCGCAGACGACAAGCGACTTCTCCATTCCAGAACGACCATTTCAGCTCGAGCGTTTAAGATGTCCGATCGAGTGAAATCAGGGGCATTTGAAATACGTAAGTCAAGAGGTAAGTCAAAAGCTTTATTTGGCCGTGGAAAAGTGCGCGAGTGTAAATTTCGCGGGAAGATGATGAAATCTTCTTACATGAGTGACGCAAAAACTCGTAAGAGTGTGGCGTGCGAGGTGGAAGATTTCTGGGACTCTCGCGTGGCTGCGCAAAGGGTTTAAGCATGCAGTACGATTGCCAAGCACTTGAGACAAAGACCCGGCGAAATAAAAATGGCCGTGCAGGAGAGCGCAGGAACACATACGAGTAAGAAAAGTCGTTCAAGCGATCGTGCGCCATCTTATCCTCAGTGAGAGTGAGAGACGGAACGAGTTTGTTACTCATGCACGCCAGCGATGGCGCTACTTCCACGAGAAGAGGTTTGACTGTGTACACGTTCACGTAATAAATATGCGCGAACGCAATAGTATATAATTAAAATAATAGTTGATTCAAAATTAATCATGCATGGAGTCTTGAACTGTTTTGCGGCGCGCGGATTCAGTCGGGAAACAGAAATGTTTATTGAGATGAAATTACATGTTTGATTGAAAATAAAATAAAATTGCAATTAAAGGTTCGATAAAAATAGTTCGAAACAGTTAACTGACATGCTTGATTTAAACAGATGAGAAAAACGTAAAACTGTTCCTGCTACTGCAGGACCAGGAGTTCGAGATATCCGTGCATCACCCCGACGATTCCATATATCCAGATATAGACGATGCGGGATATGTTCATATAATGACGTCGGGTGGTGTTAAATACGAAATAGGTAAACCTCGAATTTTGATATGAGCTCGAAAAGGCAAAATTCCTAATTCGATAATATATATGTACATATTGTAATTTAAATAGCATGCAATTCAGTTCCAAATTAAAGTGTTGGCCGGTACATGCATCGCAGTGTATGTTATTGCTGCTGCACTGTATGTTGTGTAGAATCACGTACTATAAAAGTCAGGCAATCAGCATTGTTCTTTTGATGGTCGTTCGCCAACTGAGCATATGCCTAATAAGATGGCCATATGTAATGATGTGCCAATTTTGACTGCTGTTCGTCAAAAACAAGCATTTCATTTACAAAATGTCCATAGATAACTCTCTCATCGAGGAGCAGATACTGGAGTCTGTGGAGAAACAGATCAACCCGATTCGATCCGAAGAGGTGGCTTTGGCAAAGGAATCAAAGCCAAGCCAACATGCGGTGATTTCGTCCTTGAAGCTGGATGAGGATGAAGTGACTGATGACGGTGGGCCGGCATTTCAGTTCGATGAAAATCGAAGAGAATCGTCTAAAGTATTAGACGGAAACAACATAAGGGATTCTAAAGGAAAAGTACAGCTGGATAGAAGAAAAGGTACTGTTCTGGACGGAGCAGGACCGTTTGTATGAGGAAGCACAAGACCACGCAGCTGGAGCTGCGGAAACTGAAGCAAACGGTGACTGATCCTCAAATCAATGTGTCACGAATACAGCAAGCACAAGCGCGCATGTAAGTAAGGATTACTTAACAAAATTAGTCCAAGCAGAAATGAATAAGGCTGATTCAAACAGGAGCATTGGAAATGTTCAAGAAAAAATTCAAATTGAGGTGACTAATCGAGATAGCACTTTCTGTAAAGAGTATAAATTAACACGCAGCTTGAACGTAAATATTGCACAACAGGAATCAGCTCGAATTTGACCAATTGAATCTGATGGATAGAGAAGTGATGCTAGAGCCAAAGCCGACCACGTGTCTCATCCTGGAGTGCTTTGCTACAACTGTGGCAACAAGGGTCACTATAAGGACGAATGAACAAGGAAATGCAGTATGTGCTTCAGGTGCAAGAGATATGAAGGACATGTCCGTGCAGACAACATATATTCGGAAAATCAGTTGCTAGAATGCAAAGTTTGTATTGTATACAAATTCAGTAAACTACCTTTCAGTTCAACTAGACAGAGAGCGACTAAACCTCTGCAAATTGTTCATGCAGACACAATGGGACCAATTAGTCCTGCAACACATCTAAAGAAATACAGATTGATATCTGTGTTCATCGATGATTATTCACGACTTGCAATAACGTATCCGATGAAACACAAGAGCGAGACGGATTATTGTCTGGAACCATTCATGAAAAGCCCGATAAATTTATTGGGATATGATGCTGAATTTTACTATCTTAGATGCGATCAGGGCACAGAATTTACAGGTTGTTATACACTGGAAGTTCTCAATAAATTTGAAGCAGAGCTCCAACTGGCTAGCCCAGATACACCTGAACATAATGGTGTTGCTGAACGCTTCAATCAGAATATCCAGGAAAAGACAAGAGCTCTAATGTATGATCCGCGCCTCCCTGAGAACATGTGGGATCTTACCCTGAATGCAGCAGTCTATTTTTATAATAGAACGCCTTACAGTTCGAATGAGATGATAACATGCTCACAAAAATTCGAACCAAAATTTAAACTTAACTTGGAACAGTTGAAGCGATTTGGCTGTATTGCTTATATCAAGATACAAAGGAAAATAGGACTTAAACTTGATCAGCTGGGAAATAGGGTAGTATTGATTGGCTGTAAACGAACGGGTTATTTATTCTTGAAACCGAAAGAAGGGAAATACTACGTGATAAGAGATGTTTGATTAAACGAAAAACTTGTATTTGGCGACAATTACAATAAGCGGAGTATTAAAGACTGGGCTAATCCGATAGAACAGATGAATCAAGAAACATGGCTTGTTATGTTTGTTGAAGAAGATGAGGTTTTGATCTCTGAAACGGAGGGAGAAAACCTCGAAAACAGAACGCCCAAGGAAAGGAAAAGAAATCGAGCTGCGATTAGAGTCACATATGCTTGAATCAGATTTAAATTTGCTGCAAGGCGATGAACTGAACGCGTTCATTGCTATTGTGCAAAGTGATCCAAATTCGTACAAAGAAGCCATGAGTACTGTAAACACGCTTGAATGGGGAAAAGCCATCGCAAGTGAATTATACTCCATCAAGAAAAATAATGTTTGGACGATTGTAGACAGACCTCCGATTCAAGGAGGAAAAAAGCCAAACATTATTGATTCGAAATGTGTTTTTGAAACAGAGATTGAACTTAATAATAAAAAGAAGTATAAGGCTTGGCTTGTAATAAGGGGTTTCAAAGATCAAAATAAATACAAATTAATGGAAACATATGCGCCTGTTTCACGCCTACCTCTGGTTAGATCAGTACTAGTCACGATAAAGAAGTTCGATCTTGAAGTACCACAGCTTGATTTTAAAACAGCTTTATCGAATGTAACAATCGACAGTGAGATCTACATGCAAATACCCAAAGGTATTGATTGTTCACCAGAAACCAGACGAGATAAAGTTTGTGAAATTCAACGTGCTATATACGGTCTGAAAATAAGTCCGAAAAAATGGTATGAAAAGCTCACAGAAGTTGTGATAAAACTAGGATTTCAGTCTCACGATTCCGAGCCCTGTCTATTTACTTGGCGAAACAACGACAAACAATTGATACTATTACTGTATGTTGATGAAATACTGATAGCCGGTAATGACGCAAAAGAGAGGAAAGCGAAAATCAGCTCGAAAATACACTGAATAAAACAAATAGTCCTTCCAGAGAAGTTGTCGGTTCTCTCTTGCATCTTGCAAATACTGTACTTCCCGATATAGCATAAACGGTGGACCTATTAAGTAGACATCAGATCAATCCCACTGATGAGGGGTGGAAATGGTGAAACAAGTTTGTCGATATCTAAAACACACTAAAAGTCTGGGTCTTAAGTTTGAAGAAAAGCTCGATGATTTGCAAGGGTTTTCGGAAGCCAGTTTCGCTGACTGTGAAAGCTCGATTATAACAAGTGGATTTGTAATCAGATTGTACGGTGACACAGTAGTGTGGAAAACCCATAAACTGTCTCATTTATCTTTATCAACCTGTCAGGCTGAGTATGTAGCCATGAGCGAAGCTTGTCAGGAAATGGTATCCTTGCAAAATTCTTTAAGTCTGTTTCTGAGATACTCTTTCTTACCCATGACTCTTTGGTGTGATAACAGAGCTGCTGAGGCTAGAACTCAAGTAAGCAGCACAAATAAGGTCAGACATATGACTGTGGTTCGCGAACATTATGTCCGAGAATGTGCAGCCAGAAGTCTATTGAAAATTAGCTCGATTGCTTCTGAGCAACAAATAGCATATATATTGACAAAGGCATTGCCTTTTGAATTACATGAAAAAATGACCAAGTTGCTCTTAAATTTTCATTTGAAGTAAAATGTTTGCTTGTTTCATTTCAGACACTAAACCATAAGGCTGGACGACGCTGATAGAACTCTGCTCGGCAGGGAGTGTTAAGTGTAAGCGAGCAGACTTCGACTTGCCAGAGACTATGCGCGCACATGCATAATAACAGTTTAATGCCTTTTCTTTGTCTTGTGCTTCTACCAAGGGCAACATAGCTGCGCGGCATCGTCTCTCACTTCGCGTAAAGCTCTCGAGCGAGACACTTGTTTTATATTGCGATATTTAAATTCAGTTTTACTTCTTGTTCTCAAATTAACTGTAGTAAAAAGATTAACAGTAAGCTTGACGTAAAAATAAAGTGTTTTACATGGAATAGCAGTGTCTAAATTTGTTTTACCAATGATAAACAGGGTCAAAGTTTAGTTTATCATTACCCATCAGTAAGAAGCCTCTGAAAGACTTTTTGATCAACCAATATCTTTTTAAAGTCGGACCTCGAATTTCGGTCAAAATTCAAAAAGGCCACACATTTAGTTGAAAAGTGGTTATGGGGATTTTTATGGTCGCTGATTACAAGTCTGGTATCAATATTTAAAAATTATAAATCAAGGACCCAAGATGACTGCGCAAATTGCACAATTTTAACAGATTTGGCTAAAAATGGTTATTCGGGGTTTTTGGGATGGCTGATTACGAATCCGAAGACTAAATTTAGAATTTCAGTATAACACTTACGCGGAAAAACTTTTATTATCGCATTGAAATGCCGAAAATTTGGCTACACTAATGCTATTGTATTTCCCGTAATGTAGCACAATAAAACAGCGCCCTGATTATAGTGTCACGTAAGGACACGTTATAGTGTATGGAAAACAAGAAAATTACAGTAGACAATGGCAGGTGCCTTAATGCGCTATCTTTTTTTCTTTTTCTAAATTTATTACAGAAATAATAAATTTTGACCTCGGATTTGTAATCAGCGACCACAAAGGCCCCCGAGTAATAATTTTTTGCCCCAAATTTCGATGTTTTGTAGATTTTACCGTCATACTGGGGCCGCTATACTGAATTTTGAAACTATGACTCTGGATTCTTAATCACTGACCTTGAAAACCCCCGGGTAACAATTGTTAGCCAAATGCGTTGAAATTTCTTCATTTCTGCCTCTATAGTGGATCCGCCATTTCAAATTTAAAAAGGTTGTCATCAGATTCGTAATCAGCGTCCCCAAAGAACACCTATTAACTCTTTACAGTCAAATCGATCAAAATTTTTACATTTTCGCCGCTATACCGAAACTGTACTTTACAAATTAACTTCAATCGTCATTAGTATAGTAAATAATCATGAAAAAAGATGATTTTCTCGAAAATCCAGGAATCTTCATCCCTTCCACCTCGATAAATATTAAACCAAATAAAGTGTTTTTCTCTGCATACAGTACCGTCTAATGAGAGAAAACCTTGTTCAAGTTTGACTAAGATCGGGTTACCGATTTTTTGAGGGGTAGTAAGACGTGGCCATAGGTGTGATTTACCGGGGTTCTGATCGAAGCCGGTGTCATTTTCATAGATGTCAGTTGCGCCCAGCGGACACTGGCTCCCAACAGGACCGCGGTAAATCCCACTCATTGCCACGTCTCACAACCGTGACGTAGGTGGTCACAGGATACGACGAAATCACAACGACAAGCCGGCGAAACACTCGTGTGTTTTGACGACACGAAGCGACCCAAGACTCACAGCTTTCTGCATCCATCTCGCAAGTGCTGTGGCATATTTTTGGCACGCGGGAATGGCTTTAAGGTTACGAACCGGTGACAGTTTCACAATGTCAGCTCTCGAGTGTGCAATGGAGACTGCTGTCCGAAAATCGTAGTTCCAGAAAATTTGGCACTTCTTGTTTTGGACAAGTTACTCTATCTCCCTTGGAGCGTTCGGCAGGGCAGGGTCGCGGCCAACACCGTAAGAGCGACAAAGATGGTTATAAAGC
>JAABKJ010006366.1:0-22040 GCA_011634705.1 Andricus grossulariae
GGTGTCCACTTTAATCTTTAAATCCATTTTATAGCAGAAGAGAAAACCTGAATTTTAAATTCCTATTCATTTTTCAACAATTTGTAATAAAATTAACAGGAACAATAAGAAACTAACGGAAGTAGTCTCTAAATCTGAATTAGTTGAAAACTACTAATTGGTAGCAGTTTTCTAATAATTCAAATAGTGCCGATTCGTTTACTAGTAATTAGTAAAAATCTACTATTTCAATGAGTAATAATAACTTACTAAATAATACAATAATATAATAATAATATAGAATAATAATATGATAATTCAAAGAAATTTCCATTGTTTCTTTTTATACTTAAAACTCAGTGCATATTCAGGTCAAATTAATGTGGGTTCTGTATTACATTAAATTTGAACCGTTTCAAATTCCTAAAGTTCATAGTAAAAATATTCCATTTTGAACAAGATAGGTGCATTTTTAACCAAAGTGATGAATAATTGAATTTTCAACTAAAAAAGATCATTATCAAACATAATAGTTCGATTTTCACTTTAAGAAATTAAATAAACTAAATCAAAATTCTCGCGCTTTAAAGTATGTAGATACTTTTATTTTACCTTATCCGAATTTTTCCAATACGGTGGTCCAAAAAAAGGCTTTTTTGAAGACAAAAGAGTTTTTAATTCTGTTTAAAATTTAGGGTAAGTAATAATTTTTGTCGCTTAGGAAGACTGGATCTGATGATTATAAGTGCTGCCTCAAAAGTCATAAGTTTGAAACATGAAAAAAGACTTAAAAATCATTGATACAATGATTTTATTACAACCCAACTTTTTTTCACTTTGAATAAATGATCAAAATTATAATAAAAATCTCATTTTATTTTCTATCAAAGATTTTATACACCGCACTGAAAAAATAGATGATGTATTGCAGAGCAGCGGATACCAATACCGTTTCAGTTTTAAATATTGCATCGTTCATACACAATTATTATCAATATAACTATATGAACTTGGAATATAAATTATGAAAACATTATCGTTTCTCAATGAAAACTCAAAAACCAGCAGAAAGCATTCAAAAAATGATTAAATTATGTTTCTATAGCAATTCATTGCTACTCATTGAATTAGTAAGTCGGCACTACTAAGTAGATAAGTAGAATACCCTTACTCATTCATTTAGTAACACAAATCTTACCATTTCATTTAGTAGAAACTGATAAAATTACTAATTTAACAGTTATATACAATGCTACTAATTGCATTAATAAAATTTCTACTAATTCGGATTTAAAGAGTATTAAAAACTTTTTATATCATATGGGTATCTCGTTAATGTGGAACGAAAATGCCCTCTAATAGCGCCGTTTTTTAGCAAGTTTTATTTTTGATGTCCAAAATTTTGTTTCTACAACTCTGATATGCTGTTTTACGCATTTCATTGCATATTGCAAAAGTATTGAAAATGATGAAAGTATTCAAATTATATAGAAGTAAAAAAGTTGTATATAATTTATATATATTGGACAAAACACTGATATATTTCATTTGTTTCACATAGAAAAATTTAGAAAATAAATAAAAAATATATAATTGGCTTGTACACTATATATAAACTATACATACCTTTTTCACTTGGGTATTATTATATTTTTGGTTGAGAATTAATATTTTTTGGTTACGAGTTTTATTATTTGATTGCAATCATATGGTTGAATATTATTCGTTTTTCGATGAGGATACAACGTAAAACATACAAAATTTGTCCCTTTTGGATGAATTTAACTGTTTTAATTAAAAATTTGAATCCTTTTGTTTGAAATAGTAACTATTACATTTCTGGTTAATAATATATATATTTCTGGTTAAAAATTCAACTAGTTGGCTGAAAGTTTAAACATGTACTTTGTTGGGAATAATTCATTTTAAAATTTTATCGTTTTATTGAAAAGTTGAATATGTGGTTGAAAATTCGAATATTTAGTTAAAAGTTAACTTTACGGTTACAAATTCGTCTTTTTGGCTTGAAAATTTAACAATTTGGTGAAAAATTCATCTATTTGGTTGAAAATTTTTATATTTGGTTGAAAATTTTTATATTTGGTTGAAAATTAACTTTCTTCTTGAAGATGATTATTTTAGGGCTGAAAATTCAACTAGTTCATTATTTTGATGAAAATGCAACAATTTTTTTAAAAGGTCATGCTGTTCAGTTAAAAATGCTCATTTTTTGTTTTAAATTCATCTTTTCGTTTGAAATTAAAATATTTCTTTCTTGAAATTTCATCTATCACATTTTTCTCTAAGAATTCATCATGTTTATTCTAAAATTTTATTCAATCGTTTCATAATCATTTGATTGAAAAGTCAACAAATCTTTTACAATTTATTTGGTTGCAAATTTAAAATGTTTGATTAAAAATTAACTATGTGGTTGAAAATTCATATTTTCGTGCTGAAATTTTAACTGATTTTTAGAAAATACTTATTTTTTTGCTTGGAGTTCAAAAATTTGGAAAATTCATAATTTCGTTCGAAAATTTACACATATTTCCAAAAAAAAATTTTTCTTGTTGAAAATGAATTTTGTTGTTGAAAATTTACGTTTCCGAGTTTTTGGTTGAATTCAACTGTTTGTTAACTTGATTAAACTTGGTTAAGAGTCGAACTACTTTGTTAAAAATTAACATTTTAGCTTAAGGTTCATTATTTTAGATGTATATTTATCAGTGTGGTTGAAAATTCGTCTTTTTTGGTAAAAAATAATTCTTCTGGGTTGAAAATTCGTGCCTTTTTCACGAAATTCCCTATTTTTACTTTTTTTGTTCTTCAATTTGAAAACATTTCTAGGACACTTAGAATTGATAATTTTGTCCCGATTTTCCCTTTTATCCCCTTTTTTTACAAGGTTTCGATTCATTCTTTAAGAATCATAAACAGAAATTCAACAAATTATTAAACAAATAGTTTTAAAAGAGATCGTTTTTGATGATGCCAATTTCAAATATTGCCTAATTGATTTATTAATGAATAAAATATACTAATTCTGAAGTTGCAAATAAAACAAAAGAGATGCATTTGTTACGAAATGTTGGAATTTTCAAACAAAAAGTTAAATTTTCAACCAAGAAGAATCATTTCTTTTAATGATAAACCTAAAATGACAAATCTTCAACAAAAAAGATTTAAATTTTACATTAAGAACCGTTAAATTTATCTAATTAACTTTTGAAATATGTAATGAAATGCGTAAAACGCCATATCATAGAATAGCATGTTAGTTGCGTTTGTAGAAACAAAATTTTGGACATCGAAAATAATGAAACAATAACAGAAAAAGTAGGTTCTTTGAATAGTCATTTTCGTGTTTTTCAAATTATTTCTATCTAGCTTGCAAAAAAAAAAAAATTGTACTACAAAAATGGCTATAAAACTTGCTAAAAAAGGCTCCACTATTAGAGGGCACTTTCGTTCAACATTAACGAGATACCCATACCATACGATATAAAAAGTTTTGAATAATAAATGATATCCCCTTTTTCGAAAAAATTCCCCTTTTCACCCAAAATTGAACTACTGAACCGCTGCGCTGTGATCCCTGTTGTTACAGTAACTAGTTCAAAGAAACTACTTATTCCTCATCACTGATGGGAAGTAAGGAAGAACCGAAGAAAATAATAGAAAGGAGGAAAAGGGTAAGAACAGTGGAAAGAATCGTTAAAAAAATAAGGAAAAAGTGGATAAAAAAAGGAAGGAAGGTCTGGAAATGGAAAACAAAGTCCAATCGTGGTCGCGACGAGTTTGCACCAGGTTCTCCTGGTAAGCGGAGAACAGCAGATTGCTACCAAGCGAGGGAGCTTGAAGATGGTCACGATCGTAAATCTTTGCCCCGGTGGAAACTGGTTATACAAAATAGGCTCCGCTCCCAGGAGTTATTTCCTACCTACTCCGAATGCAAACTCTCCACCGAATGCTCGGACTGCCTGTCCCCTTTCGTCCTCTTCTTCTTGTTTTGACGTTGGTATACGATTCTTCGCGTCGAATCGTCGGTAAACGATCTCTAGATGGCCGTCGAACGCATCTTTCTCGCGTTATTTCACACATTTCAGGATCCTCTCGGAGAAACCTTGTTTATCTCGCTGAAATGGTACACCCGAGTTACTCAAGAGGTTCTCTTTCCTTCCTCTTATTTCCTCACTAATTTATATAGAATGTCTAATAAAAGACAGTCGCGGAAATCGTACGATGTCTGTCCGGAAAGTATCCGACCTTGTATTGTAATAGGAGCAAGAGATCATTCTTGTCAATGGCGATGACATTCACTTCAAAGTACTTTCCTTTGGAAGTCACAACCTTCTTTTAGCGATCCTCGCACTTACTGAAGCACTCCTTAAAGTCAGCTTTCGATATAGCCAACAGTTGTTTCGTCGCATTTTGTTTTATTTTCTCTAGGTCTTAAAATCTTCATCCTTTTAGAGGGTACTTCAATTTGGTAAACAACCAGAAGTCACAGGGAGCTAGTTCTATTGAGAAAAATTTATTAAGAGAGTTTATGAAGATGTTGCTACAAATCACGTATTCATTCTCAAACTACAAGTAAGATTTTATTTCCAAGAAGACTACAGCTAAATTTTCTGGAAAGGTTAAATGAAGGAATGATCCTAAACACTTTCAGAGACCCTATAGATTCCTAAAACCAAAAGAAAAACTTTTTTCATCGTTTGAAGCAATCTTTCTAAACCCTTCTAAAAAAGGTGTAAAAAAAGAATGAAATCAGAAGAATTTAACAAGTTTTATTGAGCAAAATTTATTAAGAGTGTGTATAAAGATGTGGCTACAAATCACCCATTCATTCTGAAACTACAAACAAGGTTCTATTTCCCAAAAAACAGTTTGGAATGCGTTTCTATTTTCTAACAGATCCATATAAATTATTCAAAAAGGTTAAATCAAGAAATGATCCTAAACTCTTCCAGAGACCCTATAGAATCTTAGAACAAAAAAACAAAAATTCTATCGTTTAAAGCTTTTCTAAACTCTTCTGAATGAGATGTATTCATAAAATGAAATCAGAAGGTTTGAAAGAAATCTATCGAGTAAAATTTATAGAAATTACAAAGATGTTGCTACAAATCACGTATTCATTCTTGAGCTACAAATAAGGTTTTATTTCCAAGAACACTGTGGACTGCTTTTTCATTTTCTACCAGAGGCGACTAAATTTTCTGAGAAGGTTAAATGAAGTAATGATCCAAAACACTTCCAGTGACCCTATAGATTTCTAAAACCAAAAGAAACATGTTTCCTATTGTTTGAAGAAAATTGTCTAAACTCTTCTAAAAAAGATGTACAAATAGCATGAAATCAAAAAGTTTTTAAAAGTTCTATTGAGCAAAATTGATAAAGAGTGAGTACAAAGATGTTGCTATAAATCACCTATTCATTCTAAAACTACAGACAACTTTGGACTGACTTTTCATTTTTTACCAGATCCAGATAAATTTTCCGATGAGGTTAAATGAAAGAATGATCCTAAACTCTTCCAAAGACCCTATACAATCCTAAAACCAAAAGAAAAACGTTTACCATTGTTTCAAGCTTTTTTAAACTCTTCTAAATGAGATGTATTCATAACATGAAATCAGAAGATTTGAAAAAGATCTATCGAGCAAAATTTATAGAGTTTATAAATATGTTGCTACAAATCACGTATTCATTCTTGAGTTACACAAATAAGGTTTTATTTGCAAGAACACTTTGGACTGCCTTTTCACTTTCTACCAGATCCAGCTAAATTTTCCAAAAATGTTAAATGAAACAATGATCATAAACTCTTCCAAAGATACTATAGATTCTCAAAACCAAAGGAAACATGTTTTATATTGTTTGAACGAAATTTTCTAAACTCTTCTGAAAAAAATGTGCAAATAGCATGAAATCAAAAGGTTTGAAAAGGTTCTAGTGAGCAAAATTTATGAAGTTTATAAACATGTTGGTACAAATCACCTATTCATTCTTGAGCTATAAACAAGGTTTCATTTCCAAAAATACTTTAGACTGCCTTCTCCCGTTCTACCATATCTAGATCAATTTTCCAAAAATGTTAAATGAAACAATGATCCTAAACTCTTCCAAAGATACTATAGATTCTTGAAACCAAAAGAAACATGTTTTCTATTGTTTAAAGGAAATTGTCTAAACTATTCAAAAAAGGATGTACAAATAGCATGAAATCAAAAGGTTTGAAGATATTCTATCGAGAATAATTTATAAAGAGAGTTTATAAAGACGTTACTAAAAATCACCTATTCATTCTTAAACTAGAGACAAGGTTCTATTTTCGAAAAAAAACTTTGGGCTGTCTTTTCACTTTCTACCAGATCCAGATAAATTTTCTGAAAAGGTTAGATGAAGGAACGATCCTAAACTCTTCTAAAGACCCTATAGAATCTTGAAACCGAGAGAAAAATGTTTTTTACTGTTTACGGCTTTTCTAAACTCTTCTAAAAAAGATGTTAACATAGCATGAAGTCAAAAGGTTGAAAAAAATTCTATTAAGCAAAATTTATAAAGAGAGTTCATTAAGATGTTGCTACAAATCACCTATTATTCTTGAACTACAAACAAGGTTTCATTTCCCGAAAAACACTTCGGACTACCTTTTTATTTTCTAACAGATCCAGATGAATTGTCCAAAAATGTTAAATTGAGGAATGATCCTGTACTCTTCCAAGGATCCTATAGAATCTTAAAACCAACAAAAAAAAAATCTATAGTTCAAAGCAAATTTTCTAAACTCTTCTGAAAGACATTTATTCAGAGCATGAAATCAAAAGGTTTGAAAAAAGTATATTGAGCAAAATTTATACAGTTTATTAGAATCTTGCTACAAATCATCTATTCATTCTCAAACTAAAAACAAGATTTTATTTTCAAAAACACTTTAGACTGCCTTTTCTCTTTCTACAATCTCTAGATCAATTTTCCAAAAAAGCGAAATGAAACAATGATCCTAAACACTTCCAAAATGTTATAGATTCTTAAAACCAAAAGAAAAATATTTTCTATTGTTTGAAGCAAATTTTCTAAACTGTTCTAAAAAAGACGTATTCATAGCATGAAGTCAAAAACATTTGAAAAAGTTCTATTGAGCAAAATTAATTAGGAGAGTTTAGGAAGATGTTGCTACAAGCCACCTATTCAGTCTTAAACTAGAGACAAGGTTCTATTTAAAAAAAAACTTTGGATTGGCTTTTCATTTTCTACCAGATCCAGATAAATTTTCCGAAAATTTTAGATAAGGGAATAATAATATACTCTTTCAAGTACCCTATAGAATTTTAAAAACAAACAAACAAATTTTTCTATTATTCAGAGCAAATGTTTTTAACTCTCCTAAAAGAGATTTATTCATAGCATGAAATCAAAATGATGAAAGAAGGTCTATTGAGAAAAATGTATAGAGTTTATAAGGATCTTGCTAAAAATCACCCGTTCATTCTTAAACTACAAACAAGTTTTTATTTCCAAAAAACACTTTGGACTGACTTTTCATATCCTACCAGATCCAGATAAATTTTCTGAAAAGGTTAAATGAAGGAATGATTCCAAACTCTTCCAAACACCCTATAGATTCTTAAAACCAAAAGAAATAGGTTTTCCATTGTTTGAAGCTTTTCTAAACTCTTCTAAATGAGATGTATTCATAAAATGAAATCAGAAGGTTCGAAAAAGATCTATGGAGCAATATTTATGGAGTTTATAAAAATGTTGCTACAAATCACGTATTCATTCTTGAGCTACAAATATGGTTTTATTTCCAAGAACACTTTGGACTGCTTTTTCATTTTCTACCAGATCCAGCTACATTTTCTGTAAAGATTAAATGAAGGAATGATCCTAAGCTCTTCTAAAACCCTATAGATTCTTAAAACCGAAAGAAACATGTTTTATATTGTTTAAACCAAATTTTCTAAACTCTTCTAAAAGAGATGTGCAAATAGCATGAAATCAAAAGGTTTGAAGAAATTCACTTGAGAAGAATTTGTAAAGAGAGTTTGTAAAGAAGTTGCTACAAGACCTATTCTACAAGATCCAGATAAATTTTTCGAAAAGGTTAAATGAAGGAATGATACTGTGCTGTTCCAAGGACCCTATAGAATCTTAAAACCAAAAAAAGAATGTTTTCTATTGTTCAGAGCAATTTTTCTAAACTCTTCTAAAAGAGATTCATTCATTGCATGAAATCAAAAGGTTTAAGAAAGTTCTAGTCAGCAAAATTTATAAAGTTTATAAACATGTTGGTACAAATCACCTATTCATTCTTGAGCTACAACCAAGGTTTCATTTCCAAAAATACTTTAGACTGCCTTTTCTCTGTCTACCATATCTCGATCAATTTTCCAAAAAAGTTAAATGAAATAATGATCCTAAACTCTTCCAAAGATACTATCGATTCTTAAAACCAAAAGAAACATTTTTTCTATTGTTTAAAGCAAATTTTCTAAACTAGTCAAAAAAGTATGTACAAATAGCATGAAATCAACAGGTTTGAAAATATTCTATTCAGAAAAATTTATAGAGAGTTTATAAAGATGTTGCTACAAAACACCTATTCATTCTTAAACTAGAGACAACGTTCTATTTTATAAAGAAAAACTTTGGACTGCCTTTTCAATTCTACCATATCCAGATAAATTTTCTAGAAAGGTTAAATGAAGGAATGATCCTGTGCTCTTCCAAAGACCCTATAGAATCTTAAAAGTAAAAAAAGAAAAATGTTTTCTATTGTTCAGAGCAAATTTTTTAAACTTTTCTAAAAGAGAGATTTATTCATAGCATGAAATCAAAAGGTTTGAAAAATTTTTATTGATCAAAATTTATAAAGTTCATAAACATGTTGGTACAAATCACCTATTCATTCTTGAGCTACAAACAAGGTTTCATTTCCAAAAATTCTTTGGACTGCCTTTTCATATAATTTATATAATCATAATTATATAATAATCGTATGATAATAATAGAATAATCATATCATACAATAAAATACAATGAAGTATATTCATGAAAAATGTTTGATTTTCTATAAAAACGTATGAGGACTTTTAAAATTTTGTTGAGGTTTCTAAATAAAATAAGAAATTGAAGTTTCGAGTAAATGTAGGAAACTATGAACAAATTCTACTGTAAATTGAATTTTTCGCTATTATTCGGACACTTGAACCAATTGTTACAAAAAATTATAATTTTCACATATTACTATTACGTATTTCTTTGTTTTTCACCCAATTTTTTTTCAGATTAATAGTAATATTAGGAAGATGTCTTTTGAGTTTCATCCTCGCTAAACTATTCCTTCATACGGAAAAACTTATCCTTCATAATATACAATACATTTCTCAAAATATCAATTCCTTTTTTAAACTTTCATAGTTTTATGTATAAAAGAAGCTAAAATCATATATATTTACAAAATATACAGATAACAAGTTTCAAACCATCAGATCTTTTAGATTTTAAATTACAAAATTGATGAAATTATGATTGTTCCTGTTCTGCTTTGAGCAATTTACTCTTTTCTTTACTCATTAACATTAACAGTGTAGTACATTTTTAATAATGAATATCCTGTTACAAGTCCTTTTTTTTCAAATTTTTTGAACTATTTTTAATTTATAGTCAATCAAATTTAAGACATTTTTGCGACCTTTGGGCATTTTTATTCATTTTTTAGTACGTCAGCAACCAAGGAATATATTCTGATAGCAATATCCTGCTGAAAAAAATCCTGTTTGAATGGAAATATGTTTAAAAATTGTTTCTTGAAACTCTAATACATTTAATGAATGAAAGTGTAGTACCAATAATTTTTTATTCAGTTTACAAATAAAAAAATGTATTCAGAGAAGAAAATTTATGAGGCAGAACTTAGAGGGGTCAAACTTCTATATTTGACTTAAATTTTGAAAAAATCTAAAAGCGTGTCAACTTTTCAAAAAAAGCCTTTCTTTGACTACTATTAATGAATAAAAATAATAAATACATACATATCAATATTTTTATACTATTGACATAAAGTAAACTTTTAGTTTCATTAGCTACCTAAAATTTTGACGAAATTCATTGATTGATAAGTAGATTGTTTAAAGTAAAACTCAATATTATGATTTAATTTTTTGATGTAAACAATTGCAAGGCAATATTATTTGATTATTTGAGATGGAAATAAATCTACAATTGTGAATTACCAATTATTGTTAGATATTACATGGTATAATTCGGTTTTCAGCATTGTACCTTCGCCCTAATGAATTTTTGTTTTTGTATGTCCATTATATTGTATTACATTAAACAAGAAGAGTGTGAGAGAAGAGGGAATAAAATATATATTTTTGAAATAAATAATGTCAAATACTTGTTTTTGAAGGAATAATATCGGTTTTGTGAATAAGAATATTAAACTCCTTCTTTGGTGAAGAAAACAAAAGCGGTTACCGCTGCAAGTTGCGAATGCTGTGTATTCTTGGATTTATTTATTATGAATGAAGTGCAAATTGCCCAAGTTTAGTATAAAAAAAGGCAATTCTTCACCTCAACTATAATGACGTAATAACTAGGTAGGTAAAAAATTCTCGATATAACCACACGCGATACTACCTTTATTACATGGACTATAAGAATAACTATCTTGATGCTACATGGAAAAAAATGATTGCGTGGTATCATATCATAGGCTATAAAAATATCAATGATAAAAATATTATATGAACAGATTTCAAAATTCGCTCTAATTAAATAAAGAACTCGACGGATGAGATTAAAAAAAGTTTGGATTTTTTTTAATTTTCTAAAAATTGAAAATGTTATAAAAGAATACATTGCTATATCCATACCTATACCTATACCTGCACATCGGCAAAGTGCTTATTTCTTTCTCGTCACACATTTTCTATTTTGCAGACATCTAAAAAATATTTTGATTTTGAGATTTTTAGGAATTATCTTTTCTTTTGAGAAATGAACTATTACGTCGAGGTTGAATGTTCAACAAAAAAGTAGTATAGTTTGAACAATGGATATAATTCTAGTTTATAAAATTTTGCAACTGAATACTGGAATTTTCAAATTAAAAGAGATGAATTTTCAACCAAAACTGATGTGGTTAAATTTGCGTTTAAAAGATTTTCAAGAATCATCAATAAAAAAATGAATTTTCTACAAAACAGTTGAATTTTCTACTAGAGAATATGATGTATCAACAAAAAGTTAATTTTCAGCCCACTAGTTGTATGTTCAATCATATAATGAAATTTTAGGTTAAAAAAATTAATTTTTAACAAAAAAAAAAGAATTTCCCACACAGAAGATCAATTTTCTACCGAAAAAACGAATTTCTAACAAACCACATAAACTTTTAATCAAAAGTTGATGTGATTCTGCTTTCTAAAATTTTTTAATCAAACAGTGGAATTTTTAAACTAAAACACCAAGAAGTATGACTTTCTCACAAAATTGTTTTATTTAAGACGAAACATTTAAATTTTTATCTTAAAAATAGATTTTCTACCAAAAAGATAAATTTTTAACAAAATACATAAATTTTCTACAAAATCGTTGAATTTTTGAGCCAAAAATAACAATTTTCTACAAAACCGCTAAATTTCTAATAAAAAAGTTAATTTTTAACAAAAATGAATTAACTTTTTATCTATACAGCTGCATTTTTAATAGAAAAAAATGAAATTTCGAAAGAAAGAGATGACTTTTTAGGGAAAAAAAATTATTTAGCCAAGAGACAAAACAAAATTCAATCAAATTGTTCAATTTTGAAGCCAAAAAGACAAATTTTAAACAAAATAGTTGAATTTGTAAACAAATTTAAACAAATTTTTAACAATTTTGATAAATTTTGAATAAAATAATAAAATGTTTAACCAAAAAGGTTGATTTTTCAACCGAGCTCGAGGCCTGTAATGATTAAATCAATGAACCATGAAAAATCATTTATAGAAATTAGATAATGACCGAATAAAAATTATTAATACAAATTACAAGAAATTATATACTACATTTCTGTTGAATATAAATTAATTTTTAACAGAATGGTTGAATTTTAGAGCCAAAAGAATGAATTATTTACAAAACGGTTGAATTTTTAACCCAAAAATATAATTTTATAACAAAAAGTTAATTTTCTAATCAAAAGATTATTTTTCATAAAAATAGTTTAATTTTAACCAAATAGTTAAATTTAAGTCAAAAATATGAACTTTTCACGAAAAAGTTAATTTTCAACCAAATAATTTAATTGTTTACAAAATTGTAGAATCCTCAACAAAACCAGATTAATTTTGACCAAAAATTTTCATTTTCAAACAAGAAGGATAAATTTTCTACCCAGAAGATTAGTTTTCAACTAAAAATTAAGAATTGAAGATTGATTGAAGATTGATTTTCAACCAAAGCAAAACTAATGTTAACAAAAAAGTTGAATTTTCAACAACAGAGATGATTCTTTAACTAAAATTATGAATCTTAAAAAAAATGAATTTTCAACAAAAGAGTTTATTCTAAAAGATGATTTTTTAATTCATAAGATTAATTTTCTAAAAATAAAATAATTAAATTTTCAACGAAAAAGATGAATTTTCGAGCATGAAGAATAATGTTCTAGCAAAAAGCACGAATTTTCAACAAAGTACATTAATTTTCAACAAAATTG
The DNA here is from genome assembly GCA_011634705.1 of Andricus grossulariae. Lineage (NCBI taxonomy): Eukaryota > Metazoa > Arthropoda > Insecta > Hymenoptera > Cynipidae > Andricus > Andricus grossulariae. Next base: position 12,701 of record JAABKJ010006366.1, read on the forward strand.
TTGAATTCTAAAGCCAAAAAGACAAATTTTCAACAAAAAGGTTCAATTCTAGACCCGAAACAATTATTTTCAAACAACAATAATAATTTTACACCAAAAGAGTTAATTTTTAATGAAAATCGTTTAATTTTTAACCAAATAGTTAAATTTAAAAAAAAAACTAATTTTTAATTAAATACAATCATTTTTAACTATAAAAAGATAAATTTTCAATAAAAATATGAATTTTCTATCAAATGTGGAATGGGTATATTGTTAGATAAAAGAAATTGATTATTAAAAAAGAAAGATAACGAATTTACATTAAAATAGTAACATTTTTAACAAAAGAGATGAATTTTGAACTAAAATTATGAATCTTAAAAAAATGATTTTTCAATAAAAGAGTTCATTTCAAAAGATGATTTTTCAACTTTTTGTACACTTTTCACTAGCAGTGAGTTCAATAATGAATCAAAGTTAACAAATTTATTTGTTTAAACAATCTATTATTATTATTAATATTCAATTTGAATAATGCTAGAAGGTTGCGCTTTTTTTAAACTTGCAACTAGTTGTCTACTTTTAACATATGGTGAGTTAGTAACTAATTCAATTTAGTGATAATATTTGAACAAATTATCATTGTTTATAACTATCTTCTTTATTAATGCAATATTGTTGTGGTTTCTTCTGAAATATTTAACTTTTTACCCACTTTTTACTTAGTAAAGTAATAAATAATGCAAGTTATCAAACATAGTTGTTTAAACAATTAATAATTGTTCATAAATATCTTCTCTTAGATGAGTGCTAAAATGTTGCGGTTTTATCTGAACTCTTAAACTTTATGTATATTTTTCACTTAGTGAGGCAATAATTATTGCTAACAAAAATTTAACAAAAATGCTCATTTAAACAATTGATTATTGTTTATAAATATATTCTCTTAGAGTAATGCCAGAAAGTTTCTTTTTTTATGCAATATTTAGTTTTGCTTACCTTTTTAGTCATGAACAAATAATAAGTGAAGCTAAAAAAATCATTTTTCAAATACTATTATACTTTTTTAAGTTAATTGTTTTTGCTCTTTTGCCAATGTTTAAAAAAATCAATTTAAACAAAAAAGCTACCTTACATTCGACATATTTTGATATCAGCCCCCTTAAGGCAAAATATATTACCGAAAAAGAAAGAGATCGTTTAAAATATGTTTCTCTTTAATATTTATTTATCATTTGTTCATAACTGAAAATGAAAATCAAAGTTAAACATTTTAGTAGAAACCGCAACTTTCTAGCACTTCTCTAAAAGAAAATAGTTATAAACAATGATGAATTGTTTGAACCATTATTTTTGTTAATTTGAATCAATTATTACTTCAATATAATTGAAACATGGACAAAAGTTTAAAAATTCAGAAAGAAAACACAATCATGTAGTATTAATATAGAAGATAGCTATAGACAATAATAGTTTGTTTGAAAAATTATTTTTGCTATATCAAATCAAATACCTGGTGAAAAAAATTGGACAAAAAGTGAAAATTTTTGGAAATACCATGACTTTTTATCTCTCTTCTAAGACAAAATTGCTAAACATAATAATACATTGTTCAAACAATTTATGTAAACATCTAATTATCAGTATATATTAGTGTTTCATGTATCAGAAACAATTCACATTCAAAACAACGCTAAAAAATATCATAATTAGCGCCAAAAACCCATTCGTATACTTATGGGGTTTTTTTAGGACCGTTTAAAACAGACATATGGGGGTGATATTTCAAAAGTAAAATTGTATTAGTTATCTATGGCTTATTGTGAAAATCAGTTTTGAGATTCAACTCGATTTAGCTAATATTGATGATTCTGAGTAAAATTTACAAAAATGTCTCTTTTTCTTATGGGAAATACGTGTTAAACTTCATGGGGCTTGCACCTATTCTAAATATCATTTCTTTGTGAAGAAAAAAATGGATTTATTTTTGTGTGGATTCGAACCAATTTCCGGGCGTTATTCATAAAAATTCAAAAAAAAATCCAATTTCTGAACTTCTGGCGAAAAAAGATGTCCGTTCAACAAAATAGTTGCATTTTCATTTAAACAATAAAACTTTCAACCAAATACTAGAATTTTTTACCAAACGAGATGAATTCCAAACCAAAAATATAACATTAAGCTTTTCAACCAAAAGTACTTGATTTTTCTTGTTGAGTTCTATTAATTTAGTTCTCATTTAAGCGAAAAACCGAGAAAAAGTTGAGTTTCTTAAAAACAGATGAAAAAAGAATTTCCTCGAACTTATCGTCAGAAAACGTACTAAACATCTCAGTTCATAACGTTAGTTTTACTGACCCACCTGCCCCTGTCAACCGTTTTTTTCATTTTTTTGTTATTTGGTAACGTAGTTTTGGACAATCCCAACTGTAGCTATTTTCTTTTAAAACTTTCCTAACCCATAACTAAAGCCAAAAAATATGAACCAGAAAAAACAAGAAAAATTGATGATTTCCTTTCAATCAATCAATAGTTTTGTAAAGCCTTTCTGTTATCCTAACACCTACCAACCCCAAAGAGAAAGAAACCCAAATCGGTCACATTGTGTTTCTGTCCACACTGCTTTGTCAAATCGGGGGAAACTACAATAAGGGTTGGGGGAGTGGTTTATCTATTGCGTTTACCATTGAAAAAATAAACCGTCAGTCACGCAACTGTCATCAATTATTGTAGAATGTAGGTGAAAAGCGGTGGAGAGACAAATTTTGACACGATTGGGGAGGGGGCGGAAAGTAACTAATTGTGAAACTGTGGGGAAAGAGAGGGTTAGCGCTCATCAAGGATGATATCGGAGGGTTACCATACCGGGACTCAGGACTTGCGCGAGTTTAGATTACCATCGGGAGTGTCATGCTTACTTAGGCGGAGTACTTCCGCTACCTTGATTAGCCCCGCTTATTCCGATAAAGGCGATGAAACAGCCATCCGTGTTTGACCTTTTCGTCGCCCTTCGGCAAACGATATCGCGTGCTGTTAGATCAAGGGTGTCGAGAAACAAACGTACTCATCCGGATGTTAATGATTCTCTCTTATCTCCTTTGAAAATGAGGTTATGTAAATGAGGAGGAGGGAAAAAGTAGGTAAAAGGAAGAGCAGGGTTCGGTCAGACTACGCAGTGGGGAAAAAGCACCCTTTTGGACAAAATCAACTTGTTCTATTCTCTAATCGTTTAGGACAATGGTGCATATTGTTTTCTCACCCTTTCCTTCAAACATCATAATTTTTGTTTTATTCAGGCTAATTTTGAGGCCCATGTTCTTCATGCTTGTAGTCAGTTTGTTCAACATTCTTTGAAAGTCTTCGATTTATTCTGCTATAACAACCTTATCATCTGCGAAGGCTAACCCACGTACCTTCACTGTCCCGAGATTCACACTTTCTTCGTCGAAGAGGGTCATTTTTAGACACTTGTTCATGAACATAATAAAATTAGCCATGAGGACATAACGCATCCTTGCCTTACACCTTCCATAATCTTGAACCAGTCACTCAGTTTCCCGTTTACCCTTGCACTCGCTTTGTAATCAGCATTATATTGTTTTTATTGCTTGCAGAGGCCATTCATTAATCCATTTCTGTGATTTGTCTCCTAATAATTCCTTAAAATAGTCTCTCAAAGTATCTAGTATTCTTTCTGTATCATAGCATTTCACCCTTGCTATTTCTCATGCTGACTAACTCTGTACTTTCGCCTTTCTTTGTATTGCTTTTCATATTATTTTTATTGCTTTCAGAAGCCATCCATTATGCCATTTCTATGATTTGTTTCCTAATAATTCCTGAAAATAGTTTCTCAAAGCATCTAGTATGCCGTCTGTATCATAGAATTTCACCTTTGCTTTTTCTCATGCTGAATAACTCTGTACTTTCACCTCCCTCCATATTTCTCAACGCCCATTCATAAAACAATTTTTTGCTTCCTTCAAAGTCGTTCTGCATTTTCTTCTCTCCTTCTGTTTTGATTTTATCTTTACCCTCCTTCACTAGTAGTTTTACCTTCTTCTTTTTATTGTCAAAATACAATATTATGCGAATTTATATATAGTCCAACGAACAGAAACGTGTCGATAATTTTTATTTTCTTAATTAAAATTTGTTATACGATTACATAATAACTAGTAATAATAACTCCTTAGATTCATTTCATAACGTGTAAAATGTTTTTTCAAATGCGTTACAAGTTTATAATATTTGTTTTCTGATTTAATATTGTCAATTTAGATTTGGAAGGGGGCCCACTATTGAAGGGTAGCTCAATATAAGTTGAAAACAATTTGTAATCTCCATTAGTGGCATTTATATTAATAATTCTAATTTGCGAACGCTGGCCCACGTACCATGACTGTCTCGAGATCCACACCTTTTTCGTCGAAGAGGGCCATTCTTAGACACTTGTCCATGAATATAATAAATAGCCATGAAGAGATAACGCATTCTTATTAAACACCTTGCATAATATCGAACCAGTCACTCAGTTTCTTTAACCCTTATACTCGCTTTACAACCAGCATATATTGTTTTTATTGCTTGTAGAAGCCATCCATTGACTCCGTACTCTTTCAGGACTTCCCAAAGTTTACTTCTGTCCACCTTGTCAAATGCTTTCTCCAGGTCAACAAATGCACAGAAAACTTTTTTCTTCACTCTAAAACCTTTTTCTGTGATTTGTATCCTAATGATTCCATAAAATAGTCTTTTAAAGCGTCTAGTATCCCGTCTGTATCATATAGCATCACACCCCTGCTTTTTCTCATGCTGACTAACTCTGTACTTTACCTCCTTTCATATTGCTCAACATATTGCTATTTCTCATGCTGACTAACTCTGTACTTTACGTCCCTTTATATCGCTCAACGCCGATTTGAAAAACAGTTTTTTTGCTTCCTTCAAAATCGTTTCGCATTTTCTTCTCTTTCTCTCTTCTTCTGTTTTGATTTTATCTTTACTTTCCTTCCCTAGTAGTTTCGCCTTCTTTTTTTTAATATTATTGTTGTTTGCCAATTTATTGCTTACAAAATCGAACTTGTTAATATTGGGCCTGATTTAAAATAAAATTAACATTTTTTCTGAAATATTAACTACTAGAACTTTTATTGAGAATTCATCTTTTTGGTTTAAAATTCAATTACTTGGTTAAAAATCAAACAAACTTGTTAAAAATTCATTTTTTCGTTGTTAAATATTCATCAGTTTATTTTGAAAACCTATCTCTTTGTTTGGAAAATGAATTATTTTGTTAAAAATTAGTCTTTTTAGTTTGATAATTAATTCTTTTTGGTTCAATTCCAATATTTTTAGAATAAAAATATTTTTTGCTTGGAACATCACTTGTTTTCGGATTAAAATTGAAATATTTTTAAGTTGAAATGTCCACTATTACATTTTTCGTTAAACATTCGTCTTTTTTTATTGAAATTTTTAAATTATTATTTTTTTAGTTAAGAATTAATTGTTTATTTCATTTATTGTTTAATTGTTACTATTCCACTTTTAGTTGAAAACTGATATGTTTATTAAAAATTGATCCTTTCTAGTTAAAAATTCATGTATTTTGTTAAAAGTTTGTGTTATTTAGTCGAAAATTAATTTTCTTTGTTGAAAATTAAACTTTTCAGTAGAAAATTAACTTTTTTTGTTCAAACTTCATATTTTTCGTCAAAATTCAACTATTTGGTTAAAAGTTAAACTATTCCGAAGAAAATTTAACTTTTTGTAGAAAATTAACTTTTTTTAAGATTCATCATTTTAGTTGAAAATTCATTTCTTTTGTTGAAAATGTAACCAATCTTGAGAATCCCTTTTTCATTTTGGTTGAGAATTAATTTGTTCAAGTAACCTTGTCTTCTTTTTTAGTTGAAAATTGCTACTTTTTTTTAATTGATATTTTCTAGTGGAAAATGCATGAGTTTTGTTAAGGTCTGTCTTTTTTGGTCGAAAATTAATCTTCTTGGTCGAAAATTTATCCTGTTACGATAAAAAATGCAAATTTTTTAGTCTAAATTAATATGATTTGTTTAAGGATTTACCAGTTTGGTGGAAAATTACACTATTTGTTTGAAAATTAACATTTTTACTAAAAATTCATATTTTGTTTCAAATTTCACTTTTTGGTAGAAAATCAACTTTTTCATTCAAAAATAATATGTTGGGTTGAAAATGTAACCTTTCTTAAGTTAATTCGTCCTTTTGGCTTTAAAATCCACAACTTTTGTTCAAAATTAATGTATTTTGTAAAAAATTCGTGTTTTTGGGTAGTACATTAACCTTCTTGCAAAAAAAATTATCTTTTTGGTTGAAAATTTAAAAATTCAGTTCAAAATCAATCTTTTTTAGTTGAAAATTCAACTATATGGTTTAACGTTAAAGTTTCTTAAAAATTTATATTTCTTAAGATTCGCCTCCTTAGTTGCCAATTTAACTATTTCATTTTTAGAAAATTAATCTTGTAGGTTAAAAAATAATATTTTTTTAAGAAATTAATTTTCTCAGCTAACAATGTAACTATTTTATTTTTGAATAACAATTGATACTTTTTATTGAATATTGATTTAAAAAAAATGAAAATTCATATATTTTGTTGAAAATTTGTCTTTTATGGTCAAAAATTAATCTTTTCTGTTGAAAATTTATCCTTTTTGTTAGGAAAGCAATTGTTTGGATGTATATTAATCTGATTTTTTTGAAAATTGAACTTTCTGGTAGAAAATTACCTTTTTGGTTTAAAAATTATATTTTTGCATTGGAAATTCAACCTTCTTTTATATAATTTGTCCCTTCGGCTTTAAAACTGAACAATTCCATTGAAAATTAATGTATCTTGTTGAAAATTTGTGCTTTTTGGTACGAGTAGAACAATAATCTTTTTGCTGGAAAATTTATCTTTTTGGTTGCAAATTCAACTATTTGGTTAAAAATTTATCTTTTTTGGTTGACAATTCAACTACTTGTTTGAAAGCTGAACCAATTTGTTGAAAATTCATTTTTTAGGATTCATCATTCTTTTGAAAATTCATCTCTTCTGTTGAAAATGTAACTTTTATGTCAGAAATTCATATTTTTGGTTTAAATTTAATTATTTGGTTAAAAATGAAACTATTTTGATAAAAACTTAACTTATTGGTAGAAATTTTTTTTGTTTTGAAAAATCTTTTTTGTTTTAGGATAAAAATTAATTTCCTAATCTGAAAATTTCACTATTCCATTTTTGGTAAGAAATGTATCCTTTATAACTTGAAAATCCATTTTTTTTTGGTAAATTAAATATTTATTTCGACTCAAAATTTTAGGAATTTAAAATGTTTCATATTGAATTCAATTATGGTAATTCCAATAATTTTATTTAAAAGAATTTATTCCTCCATTATGACCCTATTTTCGTGAAAAATCACCCTCTGTTCTATGTTTTGATAGAATTTTGGACTACCCCTATCTAGGATATCAGTGATATTTAAAAGATTTCAGGGTATTTCTACGGATTTAAGCCATTAAAATTTGATTTGAAAAAAAAATTCTTTTTAAACAGCTCTATATAGGATTTAAATTCAATTTTAGCCTATTCACTTCATCTTTACTGTAATATGTTATCCCGTCATTTATATTCTATCCCTTCTGAATTTTAGAAACGCAATGTTTTTTCAGTGTCCTAAATATTTATCGAAAATAAGCTCCGTCTGTGAGTAAATATTACATTAGCTATGCACCCTGCTTGAAAAATAGACAACCCCAAAGCTCGTCTCGCTGCAGGCGCTTTTCAGTCCAAATTGAATTTTCTGTGCAGATTTGCGTGAACAAGGAGTAATTGCACTCTTCAGTTTGATAATAATTTTTACTGACAGGTATGGGTTTCAGGTTTGGGTATGGTTTTTTCTTATTTACTCATTTTTCAAATTAAGATTGAAGATAAATCCATTTTATCATGAATAATTTTGGCAGAATAAGCAAACAATTGATTCACAATTTAAAAATAAACTTCCAAAAAACCTCACTTTTCGGCTCATTAGAGACGAGACTACTTGAGAGGTCTCTTTTTAAATTAATAGCCTTGTTTCCCTCTCTCTTTATAAATAACATCTCCATGAATTCTCTCTTTTTCTGATTTTTCTCATGATAAAGAATTTTAATATCATTCCAATTGATGTCATGACCATGTGTATAATCCCTGATGAGGAGGTCTAAATTGGCCTCGAAACATGTTGGTCCCCTCGTAGTATAAAAAAGACGGATGTGTTATTCTTGTCTCTAATGAGCGCAAAAGTGAAGATTTTTGGAAGTTCATTTTTTAATTGTGAATCAATTTGTTGCTTATTCTGCAAAAATTATTCATGATAAAATGGATTTCTTTTTAATCCTAATTTAAAAAATTTTAAAGAGAGACACTAAACTCATGATTCTATCCAATCTGCAGGGTTTGATTATAAATAATTTTTAAGATTTCTTTTAATTGAATTTACATATCTTAACTCAATTTTCTTTTAAGCAGTCTTCTTTTTATGTAAATATTTGTAAAAAGAATGTTTTTAATTTTAGAAACTTATTTAGAAATGCATTTCAATATTTTGGATTGTTTTCTTTTCCTAATTGGAAACTTTAATAATCTGAACAGATTGGTTTCAGAATCACCCACAAAATAAGAAAAATTTTAATTTTAATTTAAAATTGTTGTATTCCGTTTATAAAAGATTCTAGGTTAAAAATGTTACAAGTTTAAGATTCTGGTATTTGAATAATAATGGTCAGGGAAAATGAACAATTGGCCAAGGAAAAATTAGGGAATTTTTAAAATTGAGTTTTGCGGTAACCGTGATATAATATTCTTGTTAGTAACTTATTTGCCTTGTATTTATATTTCTTTTTTTGCAGTTGCTTCCTCCTGAAGATTATCTTTTTAATTATAAATTTTATCATTTGTTTTGAAAAATCAACAATTGTATTATAAATTCATTCTTTTTGATTTGAAAATTCAACTGGTTTGTTGAAAAATCGTCTTTTTTAGTTGAAAATTCAACTAATTTTGTAGAAAATGTACTTTTTGATTAAATTTCATATTTTGGTAAGAAAAGTCAACTAAAATCTTTTTTGGATGAAAATTTAACTATTTTTTGAAAATTTATCTTTTTAATTTAAAAATCAATCTATATTAGTAGTAATTGCATTTTTCATAGATAAAAATTAAATTTTTACATTCTCATCCAGGGAAGGTGTTAGATTTGTGTAAAATTTGACCCCCCCCGGTTTTTGTCAAATGTCCACGTTTTGAGACCCCCTGAACCCAAAAAACAGGTTTTTACGAATGTGTCTG
>JAABKJ010006367.1:0-22040 GCA_011634705.1 Andricus grossulariae
CAGTCGTTCCTGAAGTAGACAAGGGAAAGCCCTTTGAACCGATTCCTCCGAAACGCGTCACATTCCTCTCCAAACAAAATGCTCCGATTTTAACTAAACTATCAACTCTTATCAAACTCAAATCACTTGCTATATCAATTGAAGCATTTCATTTCCTCCTGTTAGTTGCGACAGTTTTATAATGCTTCACTGAATTCATCTAAATAACATTGCAAGTTAGACAATCTAAACCTTTATCTTTTTTCGGACAATCTTCACTTTTATGCCCAATAATACCGCAATTAAAACATCTATCGGCTTTATTCGCATCAAAAATTTTATTCGTAACTTTCTTTTGTGAGCTTTCTACCCTGCCGCCTACCTTTGGTTTATTCCTTATCTGTTCGTATGTATCTCACTTCGACTTGAGCTCCCGAATATGTTTAGCATCTAACAAAATCATTTTACTAATTTAAATCATTTTACTCATTTCCATCATACGGTAGCAGTACTCGTGGTACGTCTCATCGTTCTTCTTCTTTCTTTGCCGCAACCTTCGATGTATCTCATGACTGTCGATCCTTGGCTTGAATTCTCGCAACAGGGCCTTCTTCATGGTTTTCCAGGAATGTTTACAGTCCTCAAAACTGTCAAACAACCAAGCTGGTCCTTTGAGTAAGCGTCTTGCATAAATAGCTTTATGCATATCGCTCCACCCGCAGAGAAGGGCTGTCTCTTCAAATTTTTCCATCCAGCGTTGTACGTTTCTTCCGTCATCCCCACTGAATGCTTCAAACGTCCCCTCCACACCCTCAAACGTCATAATCAGCTGATGAGTGCCCCGCCCATCGTTTGACACAGACTCACCTCGGGTGTTCTCGTCTGATATGGCACGAGCCACTCTCCCACTTATTTGTCGGTTTCTCTCAGTCTCATCCTCACGTCTCTGCCGCACCTCGTCAGCGCCATTTTGCACCAGAGGCGCCTTCCTGCGTTCACTTTCATGAACCTCTTGATCGTCGTTTTCGTCGCCATCTTCCGACGCCGTGGACAGGTGGTATCTTAATTCCGCCTCACTCCCCGTCGTCTTCAAGCCCAAACGCTTCAACCTGAAACGCAACTTCTCAACCGTCAAGGAACCTACGTCTACCTCTTCTTCGTCATCATCCAAATCGTCTTCCTCGTCTTCTTCTGTCTTGCCACCGTCAGGCGTGGTTGCTTCGCCCAGTAGCTTACTTCCATCATCCATCAGAGCCTTTCGCAACCGCTCTTTTAAAACCGCCTTCGCTCCCGACACTGCACATCCAAACACATGAAGCTTTTCCGTAAGTGCTTCCACCGCCAACTCGTCTAGTTGAGCTAACTACTCCTCAATCGTCATCTTTGTTTGACGGTTTTCACAGCACTTCGCCGTTTGAAATTCACTTAGACAGTTTATCTTTTCTCATTTTTCATTTAGTCACACACTCAGCAATTGCTCTCGAAACATATCCCGGACGAGCCCCCAATTGAGGCATAATAATTTGGGAACAGAATTATTAAGATAACATATAAATACAGTTTATTATTGTTCAGATAAAAATGAAAAGAAGTACACTGGTCTGAGTGCGACGAAAGACTGACTTCCGTTCCCTGCCTACCCACACACATTCGTCACACCTTCATGCCCCACACCTGCGGGTGCGCTACACGCTGAGCCTCGACGGTTTTAGATACAATCAAACCATTTTCAACTTAAATGAAGAATCTACAACCAGAAAAATGAAGTCTTAACGAAGACGTTCAATCTTCACCCAAATAGTTGATTTTTTAACTAAAAAAGATAAATTTTCAACTAAAAATGGAACTGTTAAATATTGAGTTAATTTGTTATCAAAAAATGCGAAAAATTTGTAATTTTCGACAAAACAGTTAATTTTCAATTAAAATGATCCATCTCCAACCAGTAAATGAATTTTTACCAAAGAGCTTTCAAGTAAGTAGTTGAATTTTCAAATAAAAATAATAATTTTCTAACAAGAAAGCCGAAATTTCACGAAAATACATTAACCAAATCATTTTGAAAGAAAATCAAGAAACTTCAACCAGACAAATGAACTTTTAACAAAATAGTTCCATTTTCAATTACGAAGATGAACTTTCAATCTAAAAAGACGACTTTTTACAAAGTAAGTTGAATTTTCAATAAAAAAGTTAATTTTTGACCTAACTGTTGAATTTCTCACAAAGTGGATTAGTTGCTCACCAAATAGTTGAACTTTCAACATCAAATACGAATTTTCAACAAAGAAAATAGTTGAAAAATGTTTGGTTGACCTATGTAAATTAATTCGAATTACCTGAATTTCTCTGGATTGCAAGGTACTCACTTCAAGAATAACAATAAATAATAAATGCATTCAAATTTGATGGAAGTTTTTCAGTTAAGATTACTTAAAGTAGAAGAGGTGAGCACTACATTTTCTTTAAAGGAGAAGTGAATAATGAACTTGTGATTAAATAGTTAGTTATTGTTTTCTGAAATGAGAGAAATCTGGTAAATAAATACAAGAAGAACTGACAATTTTTATTCAATTATCGAAATTTTTTATTATATACTTTGAAATATCGAAATGTATAGTTTTGCATTTTATGAGAAATTCATATACAATTTTTGATTTAGGAATTCTGAATTTGGAAAATCAGACTTGAGCCAACTTGTAGGATATTGCAGGCAGTCCTGTGACACCAAGGCCCGTGACAGCGAAAATCGAACCACCTTTATCATCTAGTGGAGTTTTTTCTGCAGGATTATCGAAACCATATCCTATTGTTGATACATATAAAATATCCAAGTTAGGACCTCCAAAAGCGCATGCTCCGACTCTTTTTGCAGGCATTTGAATAGATCGAAGCATTCGTTTAGATCTTGGATCAATTTCAATGAACTGAGGAAAATAAAAAAATTTTCTTTTTATTCAAAGTTTCATTTTCAGAAAATTGGAAATACCTTCAAGGAGATCGAATACCTACTCGTGAACCTTCATAAAGAGGAACCCAGAGAAAACCTCTTGTATCCATTGCCAGACGGCCCGCAAGACCGCTTACATTATTTTGTTTCAAGTCAAAGACGACTTCACTTTTCCCTGAAAAAAAAAATTATTTAACTTGAGTTAAATTACTATAATAATTTACATTTTCCCTCAATTTATTCATCTTTGTACCCTATGTCAGAGGAAAAGGATATCTTGTTGCAGAGTAACTGTCACACTACCGAGGTTAATTTTTGTTGGAGGGAAATGGTACGCAGAAATTAGCTTTAGATTTACGCTTTGTTTTTTCTCTGCTGTCCGGGAAATCGGGAAATGATCGAGAGTTTAGTCTCAACGAACAAATATAGTTTTGACAATCATAACATAGAATTCCCGTCAAGATTCATAATTTGGACTTCAGAACTGGAAATTTCGTGAAGGCTTATACTGTCGTAAAGAATAATAAAGCAGTAACTACATTTGAGATTTGGTCCGAAAATTCACAATTTTTTCCGGTGTATTTAAATAGAAAACAATTTTCTAAAACATTTATATTTCTTTGTTTGAGCAGGAAATTTGAGTAAAGAAGTATAATTTGGAGTTTGGAATAGGGAATTTTGTTAAAGAATTATTTATAGTTCTGAGATAGAACTTGTAATATCTGTAAAAAATTATACTTTTCATTTTAGGTTCACATTAAAATAGGAAATTTCGTTAAGAATTATCATTTCGATTATGAGATAGAAAATTTTCTACAAGATTTATAATTCTGAGTTGTGGCAGGGAATTTTAGTAAATAATTTTAATTTATCTTCGAGAAATGCGATTTTCTAAAAGATTTGTAATTCTGAGATAGAACTGGAAATTTCCCTAAAGAATCCTAATTTTAATAATAAGTAAACATTAGAATATCAAATTTCTATATTTTGATAAATTATATATATATATAATCAAAAACTAAAGGTTAACAACCACCGTAGAGTCCCACTATGAGGAACTGCCATCTAAAAAACGACATCGGCTCGCAGTAGGACAGCGGTCATTATCAAAAACTTCTTCCACCAGAAGTTTTTCATAAAATCTGATCCAGTAGCGGAAAAGTTCTTCGTGCCTCTAAGTGCTTTTTTCACCTCTTTGGCAGTGATTGATGGACATTTCTTCTCAGATGTTATGAGGTTCTTGCAAAACCATTTGAAGCGGATGATATTGTCAGTATCTTCTTCCAACTTTAATCTCTTCGGGATCTTGTATACTCCTCTCCGAAAAGTCTCTACCTCGTGGGGCTTTGGTGGATTTTTGACAGAAACAGGGTGATTACTGAAGAGGCGAGATGGGTCAGCGAGAAACTGTTGATTCTCCCTGATCCATCTCTTCCTCTTCTGTATTCTCTTCCTTGCTTCAGATAACAGCCGTACTTTGTCAAAAATATGCTGCTTATTTTTCAGCAGCTTCGACTTGCTCAGTGTGTGATCCAAAATCCTCAGTTCTTGTACAAACCTTCGAACCCTTTCCGCGAACTTTCTACCAGATGTTATGTAGTCAATCACACAATAAACACGAGGCGCATTCTGTCTTGCCCATCTAATCTTCTTGTTCAGTTGATATAAGCGTCTTTTGGTCTTTTGATCCATCGTCGGTTTGAACCTTCGATTTGAATCAGCCAAAGCTCTCGTAGCACCATAAACTATACGACTGATGGACCAGAGGTCGGACTCTTGCGAGATTTCTCCACGAAGAGAGGCATCCATTCTAGCCAGATCTTGAATCTTAGGAGGAAATTGCATGTCAATGTTCCTTTTTGCCTTGAAACCGTGATCATCTCTCAGAAATTCCCTGCTTTTCGCGGTTGGTCTTAATGTCGCTTCCTCATCTTCGGCTGCAGCTGGATCAAGCAGCGGTTGGGGAAGCGTTTCGCCAAAATATCCATCTCTCCAGAGATGGACACGTTGATTTCGCAATGCTTGAATCGAAACGTGCTGGAGCTCTGAGTGTTTCTGGCACCACAGAGTGTGCATACGCGCCATAAAGCTTCGATGAACAGGGATAATACTGGCATCGTAGCAGTCTAGCAAGTCATCCTTGAGTTTGTTTGTCCAGTCAATGTGGGCGTTTCGTCGGTTCGTCGTCGTGTTTCCATCCTAATTATTTTCAGCACCTCGAACTCTAGGATGATCACCATTGTTCGCTAAACCATTGTCGGGTGCTTTGCACATTTGATCGTTTTGAACTGCATCTACAACTTTTTGGTGTTTTGGTGGTGTTATTGTTGTTTCCACGAGCAGCTAGGGAAAGGGTTCGTCCATCCTTGTAGAGCCCCGCGTATATATAGGATTTTCTTTTACATAGATCGGGAATTTTTTTAAAGTTTTTTAATTCTGATTTAGAAGAAAAGAATTTTAAAAGAAAAATCTCTCTCCAACTTCAGAATTATAATTTCTGACTAAATTTTCTATTTCGAGTTTTAGAAAAAGGGAATTACTATATTTTTGAATTATAATGGGAAAATTTGTAAATAAATATAATTCGGAGCTGGAACAGGGGATTTGGTAAAGAAATTAATTGTGACTTGTTATAGGGAATTTTGCAAAGAAAAGTATGATTGTGAGTTTGGACAGGGAACCAATAAATAAATTTAGAAAAAAAATCCGTAAAAAATAATAATAATTTTAGCTTTGAGATGATGAATTCCCGTGAAGAATAATAATTTTGTCTTGAACAGGGAATTTCAGTGAAAAATTATAATTTTGACTTTGAGAAATGCAATTATCTAAAGATTTTCAATTTTGAGTTTAGGACAGAGAGTTTGATTATCTAAAGAATTATAATTTTGAACAGGAAATTTCGTAAATATTTCTAACTTTCAGTGAAGAAAGAAACTATAAAAAATTATAATTTTATTTTGGAGCAGGCAAAATCTGACATGGAACGGGAAAATTTGGAACATGATCTCAATTCCGAATTATAAAAAGGAAAGTTACAAAAAAAATCCCTGTTCCAAGACAGAAGTATTCTTTCATTTTGAAAATTCCTTGTTCTAAATCAGAATACGTTTAAATTTAAAAATTCTTTTTTTTTTGCAAATTAAAATTTTTCAGGATGTGATACTGCCCTATTCCAAATTCTAGTATAGAAAGTTTCTTCATTTCTGAATTATCATAGAAGGTGTTCTAAATAAATATAATTTTAAACTGGGCAAGGGAATCTCCGTAAAGACATATAATTTGAACTTTAGGACAGGGAATTTTCGTAAAGAATTATTATTCTCATCACCAAGAATTATCTGATATTCCAACTCATAATCCTCTTTCAAAATTCCCTGTTCTGAACCAGATGTTTTCAAAATCTTTTAAAATATTTAGAAATCTCTCCAAATCTTTCAAACCATTCACAAGTAATTCAAAATTTTTAAAGATTTTTAAACTGACTTGGAAAAATGAACAATTTACTGGAAGAAGAGCGGGAATTTAAAATGATCCATCGGATAGACACCCTGCTTGACTGATTAAAACCTTACCAACAGTTCCTAGCTTTGTATCATAATCGTAGGCTACGACTTGATATGTTAGAGAATCGTCGTAATATAATTTTTGAATATTTAAGCTCCACGTGAATCCAGAGCTTAAACTAACATACGGAATTTGTATTTTAAGTTTCAAATTCGAATCCAACGAGTACAGACTTGCCAAATTGTGCCCATAAGTTCCATTAGGATTGTTCAACGTCCCTGGAATATAAGAAATAATTTTCATTGCAATAATAAACTTAAAGACTGAACTCAAATTCAGTACATTTTATTTACCAAACCATAGCCTGCCTGTTGGGTCGGCTCTTCCATAATTTATTCTGTTGCCTTGGATATTTTGTTCTACAGAAATCAATTTTTTAGTTGGAGGATTTTCCACGTTTGAATTACCATCCCAGGTGACTAATAAAATATCATTATTAGAACCTACCACAAATCTATCGGGATAGTTTTCAACAGGAACAGCAAAAGACACGAGACCGTTGCCTATGGAAAAAGTTATCATTAAAAATTCTCACGATTGAAGATAATTTCAATAAGCAAGAAGAAAATAAAAAGAGTTTGAATACCTATACGAGCGCAATATACTTTTTTAGTCAATGTATGGTAAGAACAAAGTTTATGAGGACGGGTGTCCACGAAGCAGAGTTGCTGAGTTTTTGCAATCCAGAAGTGACCATCT
Organism: Andricus grossulariae; assembly: GCA_011634705.1. Classification (NCBI taxonomy): domain Eukaryota; kingdom Metazoa; phylum Arthropoda; class Insecta; order Hymenoptera; family Cynipidae; genus Andricus; species Andricus grossulariae. The sequence goes on from JAABKJ010006367.1 coordinate 7,196, forward strand.
GTTAATCCTGATGAGGTGAATATAGGTTCAATCCTAAGGAATTAAGTTTCATTCAATTGTGCAAATGAGATATGAAAGTATTTTAAATATTAGATAAGAGGCTTAATAAAATATAGTTTAAGACAGAAAGATATACAGTCATCACAGAGTGTTACCTTTTCCTTTTTTTCAATTGAGAAACTAAAATTTGATTCGAAATTTCAATTACTAATGCCTTGGAGTTAACTTGTTTGAGTTGAAATAAGCAGCAATTTTTGGAGACCGGGAGAAAGCCGGGAAATAGTAGTGAATTTATTTCCTGGCTGGAAATTGTTTTAATTCTTATAGTTGCGATTGAGGGGGAAACGGCAGATTACATATGATTACTCTGGATCACCTCTGTATACAGATTTACTCTGTATTACCTACGATTACTTCAGATTACATAGGATTACTCTGCATTACAAAAAATTATGGTGAATTACTCTGTATTGTTTTGAGTACTCGAAATACTTTGGCTCCTCGAAAGTTCTGAGTACTCAAATTATTTCGGGTTCTCGAAATTTACGAGAATCCAGAATGCATTCAAATTCCCTGAATTCTGTGCACTATTTTGAATTCCTTGGAATTTCTTGAATTATTCGAATTTAGGTAATTCTAACAGTTTAAGGAATTCATGAAATTCAGAGAATTCGCGGAATTTAAGAAAGTTAGAGAACTCACTCAATTGAAGAAATTTAAAGATTTCACGGGATTCAAGGAGTTCATGGAATTCAAGGAACTCAGGGAATTCGAAGAATGTAAAAAATTGAAGAAATTCACGGAATCCAAGGATTTTACTTTGAATTCTGCCAATTCTTTTAATTCTGTGCATTCCTTGAATTTCGCGAATTCCTCGAATTCCCTAAATGCCGTGAATTCCGTACTTTCCTTGAATTCTGTAAATTCAATAATTCAATAATAGTTTCGAGATTTTTTACCCTGCCCGTGATCAGAACTCTCGTGGGATTCTCCTCCAGAAATAGACTTGGCTAATCTCGGCGGCTTTCAAATTCAGTCGGCTGTTCGTTCCACGCTCCACACCACCTCATCTCTGTCCACGCTTAGGCAAAGATTTCCAAGATTTCTACACGAATGCTAGATCGCTGAGAGATCTCCAAGAGTTCCTGCAGGAGTTCTATAAGATGTCCCGCGCAGCAATCTGCGATTTCTCAGTGAGTAGCCCCTCGATTTCATAATTTCCGTGAATTTCTTGAATCCGTAAGTTCCTGGAATTCCTTGAGTTACTTGAATTACGTGAAATCCTTGAATCCCGAGAGTTCTCTCAATTCCGTAAATACAAAGAACTCTGAAAATCCCCGAGTACCAAGTTTTGTGAAAATCGAATCACTTCTGGAATTTCCGGACCCGACCTTTCCGGGTACCTTTTCAGTACACGAACTGCTTCGAGAACCCAATATTTGCGAGTGCTCTAACTTTTTGTAGAACTATAACCTGCTCGTGAACCCGCAGTTTTCGGGTATTCGAATTTTTTTGAGAACCCGAACCTCTTCAAAAACTTTCAATTTTTCAAGCTTTCAAAACTACTCGACCCTGCTTGAGCTTGGTCCGGCTCGAAACTGATCGAGCCCGGATCGGTTCGACCTATAAACCAAAGAAGGGGCCTGTGTGGTTCCTAGCACCTCGAGTGGTACAGCTGAGAATGGGACTTTAATTTGTCCCATAAACGAGGCTAAAGCTACTGAGGATGCTGTGTCTAAGAAGGGCCCCAGGAAGAATAAATATAGTAATGCTGCCAGAAGAAGGGACCATCGCCAGCAACTTCTGTTGCAAGGCGAAACCATCCCTCAATCAGGCGTTCCTATAATGTTCCGGTCTGATGCAGTACTTCTATTCAAGACAAGTAGGCTAAGAGGGGCAGGGTTGTTCATCCAGGTGACTCATACAGCCCCGCTCTTCAAAGCCACCTGAAGTTGGCTATTGTAACTAAGGGATTACCACAAGAGAAGCTCTACTCAGAAAAATCTTTGGCTATGCAGGCAGTACTTGAACGTAGGAATGCTAGGATAAAAACTAGTGACATCTCAAAGTTTGAAGACTGTGAATTTGAATACAACTTGCTTACCGTCATCTGCTCAGATGAGATATCTAGAACATGGCTCATCGAGGCAGTAGGCAATTTGAAACCATGGAAAGGTGTGATAATCAAAGCCGTTGATTCTAAGGACCTTCCTAAGCCTGCCAAATTTATGGCATGGATATCTGAAATGTATGCGTATCATACAATATGGAACTGTCAGAACCTCAACAACAGGGGTGAGGACCTATTATATCACCTTTCAACTACCGATTTAATCATACTGAGTTACGGAAATACTTCGACCTTGGTGACAACTAGATGTCATGAGGTTATTGGCCTGACCTTGTGATCTTCATCCATTAGCAAAGAATTCAGGGAGTAGCACACACCACCTGAGCCATGCCTATCAGATTAAAGGCAATTATGCTTTACACTAAAAGTTGACGAGTCTGATCCAATTAGGTATAGGAATCTAAGAGCGACTGACTGTGATAAATATAGGGAAGATATTGAAGAGTCATTGGAAATTAATTCTAAGATGATAAGATCAGTTGATCAGCTGGAGTTCCTTGGTGGAGCTCCTTGGTAATTAGAGACTTCAGAACTTGAAAACAGAAACTAGAAAACTATTTCATACAGCTAGGGAAACTGGAAAATAGGATTTGTATAAAGTTAGTGTAGGAAGGTGTACTAACGAAATACAATCGTCTGAAAGAAACTCATGGAGGAGGCATTGTCACGGCATTCAAAATTTACCTGATGCTGCGAAACTCCAGAGAGCTTTAATGAAAAATGCTGCATGTTAACTAAGGGCATTGATTTTGCTAAAAGGTGACATGAGAGAAACGGTAAGTGAAATCCTCGAACTCCTCATGCAGGTGCACTTTCATCTTTCCAAACCTAGGTACCTGTCGGGGGTTGGGACTGTTAAGCAAACTCCTCTGATGGGCCAGAACCTAGGGCCGATGGAGATGACCAGGGGATGGCAAGCTGGAGAAGACAGAATAATCCTTCATAGTAATCAGCGTTTCTAGACATAGAAGGTGCCTTCAGGAATACCCCTTCGGAATCTATATCAAATTTTGCTGAGGAACATGGTGTAGGTACCACCTTTAATAGGTGGATGACCTCTACACTATGGGGCAGGATTTTCCAATGAATCATATTTTTACACACATAGGTATATAGATGATGTTGATATGCTGGTAACAGAAAAATATGAAGAAACATTAGTCGAAATCATTTCTAATGCTCTCAACATTGTTGAGGATTGGTGCAACGACTGTGGCCTATCTGTTAACCAAATCCAAAGTTTCTGTTTACATACGGTAATCATCAGATCAATTATCAATCATGCCTTATTGATCTGGATGCCAAGAATCAGTTTACTTAATTCCAGGAAACAGGCGCAAAGCATACAAAGGGGCTCTTAGCTGGAAATTACTGGATCAATGAGAACAACCACAAGAGCGGCATTGGAGTCCATCTTAGTTATGCTACCACTTAATTACCTGGGATTCCAAGTGGATGACGTAAGATTACAAGTGGATTACTCTCAATTACTTGAATTACTCCAGATTTCACGTGGATCACTCCGATTAAAAGTAAATTATTTCGAATAACACTGGATTACTTTCATGACATCGAATTACACAAGACTCTCGTGTTAGGAACTCGCGGTTCCTAAGTTCCTAGGCTCGCGGTTCCAGTTGACACTGTTCCTGAACCGATCCAGCGGATTACCAGATTTGTTGCCTCCTCATCAAGGGGCTCAATAAAATAGAGTTTTCGAATATGGTAGAATTTTAAAAACTATTAAAAGTAATAATACTTACTTTAGACAAATTATCGAAGGAAAAGTTACGCTGAAAGCGCAAATTGTAAAAAGAACTCTCATAGTTTAAATTTCTGCAATTTAGTTTTTCCGTAGGAATTCTAAAAAAAGGACTGTCAATCCGAGCTCATAATTTTCAGTCTTTGCATACAAAACTTGGCTCTATTATCGTTTTTCACATCAAATTTCATGTTTGACTATTTTTTGCTGATAAAGTAACACTGAAATTTGAACATCGTGGAATAATGTTGACAGTAAAGAATTACCAATTTATTTATGTTTCGAACTGAATATTTGTTATCATTTGTGAAACATGAAAATTATGTTTTCACAAGTTTTCAGGAATGAAAAACAAAGCTGTAAAAACAACTTTGATGGTTTCTTGAAAGGCATTAGGTCCTAGTGGCGGAGAAACAACACCCAAAAATACGGTCTGGCTAAGGTAGATTATTGTGGATTATATTTAATCACCCTGTCTTAAATAAAATTATGGTGGATCTCTCCGCCTGAACTAGAATCATGCAAATTTTCTACCAAGAAGTTTTACCATTTGACAAAATAGTTTAATTTCCAACGAAAGGTATGCTCTTGTAATCAAATAATTATATTTTCAACCAGGAAGATTCTACCGAAAAAGACGAATTTTCAGAAAAATGCATCCATTTTCAATGAAATAGTAGAATTTTCGACTGAACAGCATAAATATTTATGTAAAAAAGATCGTTTTTCCAACAAAACCGGATTAATGATATTTTCAGTTGAAAAATTAATTTAAAATAATGAATGTGCAACACAATAGTTAAATTTTAAACCAATCAGATGAATTTAAAACCAACCAGATGAATTTTCAACTAAAATGATGAATTTCCAACTGAAATAGTTAAATTTTCAGTTAAGTTATGAATTTTCAACAAAAAACATGAACTTCCAATAGAAAAAAATTAAGTTTCAACAAAATGCATGAATTGTCTACCACGTAGTTGCTATTTTAACTGGAAAGATACATTTTTAAACAAACGGTTGAATTTTTAAATTGAAAAATTTATTTACCATAGAATCAAATATGAAGTAGCAAAATTTCAGTTAAAATGTTGATTTTCATCCGAGAAAAATAAAGTTTAAAGAAAATAGTTAAATGTTTAATCAAAAATATGAATTTTCAACTAAAATCATGAATCTTCAACTGAAATAGTTGAATTTTCAGATAAAATATGAACTTTCACAAAAAAAAACGACTTTTTAACATCGTAGTCATATTTTCAAAATAGAAGATTAATTTTTAACCAAAAACATGAACTTTCAACCAAAAAATTAGAATTTTCAGAGAAATACATCAATTTTCTACTAAATAATTTAATTTTCAACGAAAAAAAAAACAAATTTTTACCAAAAATAAAAAAGTTAAATTCCAGTTAAGAAATTAGTTCTTTTCCCAACAAATGATTTTTAATCAAATATTTTAATTTTTAACCAAACCATTTTCATCTGAAATCAAGTAAAATCAATGAAGTCGTTGAATTTTCAAAAAGAATTTAGAATTTTCAACTTAAAAATGTAAATTTTCACAAAAAATGAAATACTTAAATTTTCGGTTAAAAATATTAATTTTCAACAACAAAAAAAAACGAATTTCCGCCAAGTTTCGTCTTTCAACAAACAAGATTAATTTTATCCTGAATGGACGAATTTTTAACAAAATAGATGAATTTTCAACTAAAAATTGAATTGCTAAATGTTCAGTTCAGAAGACTAATAACTAAAAATGGACGCATTCTTAACAAAATAGTTACCTTTTTAACCAAAATTATGCATTTTCGATGAAAATTATTTATTTCTTTACACAGTTTTCAACTTAAAAAGGAAAAATTTCCAATCAACAATTTTTAACAGACTAGTTTAATTTTAAACCAAAAAGTTGAATTTTCTATTCAAGTACTTTAATATTCAACCGCAGAAATTTGAATTTACAACCAAAAAGTTAATTTTTGACCAAATATTTCAATTTTCAACTAAAATCATGAATTTCCAATTGAATAGTTGAAATTTGAATGAAAAAAGATCAGTCTTAAATCAAAAATGGAATCGTTAAATTTTCGGTTTCGGTAATAATCGAATTTCAAAAAAATTAAACTGCAACCAAACAAATTTTCAAGTCAAATAAAAGAAATGAATGTTCAACAAAACAATACAATTTTTTACTAAAAAGATGACCTTCTAACAAAATAGTGGAAGTTTCAACAGAATTAATAAATTTTCAACAAAATAATTGAATATTGACCCAATATTGGAATTGTTCATTCAAAAGAATACATTTCTAACCCAATAGTTGAATTTGAAACAGAAAAAGACAAATTTCCTTCCAACCAGTAGAATTTTCAGATGAAAAACGATCATTTTTCAACCAAAAATGAAATAGTTGAATTTTCAATTTGAAAAATAATAATTTTTAGCAACAAATTTTGTTGAGCTAAAAAGGCACATTCTCTAAAAAACGTTGAACTTTCAACCCGAAAGCATGAGTTTTCAATCAAATAGTTGAAGTCGAAAAAGAAGGGGTTTCATTGTAAATTCCAAATTGTTGTTTTTCAGACGTTAAATGCAGAATATTTCACATCCAGTATTTTTTTATTGTTTTGTTTTTGTTTTTCATTCTTGAAAACTTCTGAAAACATTATTTTTATGTTTCAAAAATGATAACAGAAAAAAACCTGTAAATCGTCGCAGTTTGTCGCAGTTTGCAGTTCTTACGAAAAGAATAAATTAAAAAACTTTAAACAAAAAGAATTCTCTTCGCAATTTGCGCTTTTAGCGTATTTCTTTCTTTGGCAATTTGTGAAACGTAAGTATTATTACTTTTAATATTTTTATACATTTTACAAGATTTTACTCTTTTATGTTTCCGAATAAATTATTTTTCCGTCGTAAACAACATTTTACTGAGCCCCTTGATTAACATTAAAAATGCTTTCATAACTCATCAGTTCAATTTAAAAAAAAATCCATCCCTTAGGATTGCATTTGCCTGGAAATTTGTCTAGGGGAGAGGAAAACTGCAGAAAACTACCTCCCGAGTTAAGTCGGGTTTCGACAGTCACACTATACCAAACATTCGACAAATAAATTGAAAAAACATTAAAATGCAAAATGAAATATTTTAAACTTTTACAAATTGAACATTTCAAAGATTTCTGGTTAAAAAATATAAATTCAATGCTCTGAAGAAACCATTTTGCTCTTCCAATTCAGTATGAATTTTTAAATAAAAAGATCACACCTTTCATCTGAATTTTGAAAATATTAAATTTTGCCCCGTCCACTCAATAAAAATGAACAGAAAAAATTGTCCTCCATTTAAAAAAATCGAAATTTCCTCCGTTCTAGCTCAGTGAAAACGTTAAAAGTAAAAAACTACCCTATTTTGATTTAAAAAAATATATAAATAAAAAGTCCCTCCCCACCCCCTTCAACTCAATAAAAATGCCTAAACGAAAAAATAGACAACGACAGGTGGCGTCACTGATCAATGAAGGGTTCTGTCTCCTGATAAGTTACCGGCAGTCGGTAAAATGGTGAGGTTGGTAATTCAGATTCCTGCCAAATTACCTTCAGTCGATAATGTGGAAAAAAATGAATTTTCCACTAAAAAATACCAATTTTTAACAAAAAACGGAATAATTAAATTGTCAATAAAAAAAAGTAATTACAAAAAAATGTTGATTGAAAAGAAAAAGTTTCCCTCTTAAACATAATCAAAATGTTAAAAAGGAAAAAATGTTTCTATTCGAATTCAGAAAAAACATTGAAATTGCATCCCTTTAACTCATAATAAGAATGTTAAAAAATGGCCTCTCCCAATCCAGAATAAAATAAACAAAATGTTGTCTCTGTCGACTATATAAAATTTTTAATAATAAAAGAATTTCCGTCTTACAAGTCACAACAAAATTTTAATTGAAACTTCCTCCCTTTCAATTTAGAAAAAAAATGAAAATAAAACATTCTTCCCTTAAAATTAATCAAAATGTTGAAAAGATAAAAATAACCTCTTCCAATTCAGAAAAAAAAAACCAACCAAAATTTCCTCCTTCCAACTCGATAAAAACCTATAAAAAATGTTCTTCTTCCAATTCAGAAAAAAATAAACCTCAAATTTTTTTCCTACCAAGTCGCTAAAAATCTCTAAAAAACATGTCTATCTTCCAATTAAAACAAAATCGAAATTTCCTCCCTTTTAACTCAATAAAAATGGTAAAAGTAAAAAATTACCCTTTCCCAACTGAGAAAACGATGATTGGGTAGTCGATGTAGCTGAAATCTAGATTACCTGCATCCGATGAAGTAAGCATCCAGTTCACCTTGAGTCGGTAAAGTAGAAATCTATATTGCCTTCAGTTAGTAAAGCAGGATCTAGATTACTCGCAGTCGGTGAAGTAGAAATATTCATCACTCTCAGTTGTAAAAGTAGGAATCGGGCAGAGTTTTTCTTATAATCGTCGATGATGCAGATGCCTACTTTACCGGCTAAAGACAATGTAGATTCTGACATCGTCGACTAAAGGTAATGCAGAATTACACATTACCATCAGTCGGCAAAGAAGGAGCCTACTCTAGGATAACTGTTAATGTAGATTTCTACTAGACATCTCATTAATGTATGTTAGGACCCTTACCTTCCTTACCGACTCGTGGCATCTTAGCGCGGACAAGAACTATTACCGTCTGTCGGTAAATGACCAGTCTCTGGTTAACTGTCATTTAGCTCGGAGGAGAACCGTATCCCAGAACTCTCCTAGGTATACTACTAACCAAACTGTAGATCGAGTGTTAAATATTATACAATTTATAGAGTTTTGTGTTAAAAATTCAACCGTTTCAATTCGCAAGCCTGAGTCTCAGTAGTTAAACATATTATTGAATAATATGAGGCATTTTAAAATAATTTCGTTTTCAATTTTTTTTTTCATTTACAAATTTCTGTTGTTATCCTTTTTCAATTATTAAATCATTCAGTTTACAATGAACAATTCTAAAATCTTTTACTTTACAAATTTTCTACTTCAGGTCTTCATTTTTAAGCGCGCATTTTGATTACCAAAATTTCAAAATAATGAATAAATAAATAATAAATATTGTGAAAATCCCAAAATGTACTTAAAACAGAGGAAATACTGTAATTTTTCAATAAATTAGGACGAAAGAGAAGAGATGAATTTTCAAAATAAAAATCAATTTTCAAACAAAAATGATAAATGTTCAACCAATTGGTTTAATTTTCAACCAAACAGTCGGAAAGATGAATTTTTTATCCAAAAAGATGAACTTTTAACAAATCTATTGAATTTTCAACAAAATAAGTAAATGTTCAATCAACTAGCAGTTTTTCAATCAAAAGAGAATAATTTTGAAATAAAAATATAATAGCAGACTTTTGAAATGAAAAAATTAACTTTCAACACAATAATTAAATTTTCAACCATCTAGTAGAATTGTCAACCAAAAGAAAATAATTCTGAACCAAAAATATAATAGTAGAATTTCAAATAAAAATAATGAACTTTCAACCAAAAAAGAGGATTTTCAACTAAAATTATGAATCTTAAATAAAAAATGAACTTTCAACAGAATTGTTTAATTTTTAAATAATTTGATGAAGTTTCAACCAAATAGTTGAATTTCCAAAACAAAAATGAATTTTCAACAAAGAAGATTAATTTTCCACTAAAAAAGACGAATATTCAATCAAGCAGATCAATGTACAACGAACTACATAAATTTTCAAACGAGTGGATAAATTATCTGTAAAAAAAGAATAGTTGAAGTTTCAATTAAGAAAATTGATTTCCAGCAAAAAAATGAACTTTTAACAATATAGTTACATTTTCCACAAAGTATATTAATGTTTCACAAAATTGTTAAAAAAAAAATAAATAAAAAAAATTGAAATGAAAAACTAAAAAACATCAATTTTAACTGTCAATTATTTTAGACTGTCAATTCGAGTTTATATTTTTTAGTCTTCGCATACGAAACTTGGCTCTGTTATCGTCTTTCACATAAAAAATTACGAATTTATTCGTGGTTTAAACAGATAGCGCCACCGTCGCAAGTTACCGACAACTGGTGGCGCCACTGATCGAGAAAGGGTTCTGTCCCCTGCTAAGTTACCCACAGTCGGTAAAACAGTGAGGTTGGTAATTCAGATCGCTGCCAAGTTGCCCTGAGTCGGTAATGCTACCTTCAGTGGTTTAATGTAGCTAGGACGGTAAAAAAGAAGCCACATTTTTTTAAGGTTAGGAAAGTTTGACAACGTTGACATATTGGATTGGGCTCAGGTATACACTTCAAGTTTATTATTCTCTATTTCTTTTGACAACAAAAAAACTAGAATATAGTGCGCACTTTTCGCGCACTAATCACCTTTCTTGCGAGAACTAAAGGAAGTTGATTAGTGCGCACATAGCGCGCACTATATTCTAGTTATTTTAAAAAGAAATCGAGAATAATAAACTTGATATACATAATAAATTGTTGACTTTTAAAATCAGAGAAATCCGGTAAATAAAAGAAGGATCAAGACGTAATTCAAACATCGAAATTATTTATTATTGAATTTAAAATATTAAAGTACAAAGTTTCATATTTTATAGGAAACTAATATCCTGTATTATTTTGCAGTAATTTGAAACTTGATTTTTACCTCCAGTCCCTTGACTCCAAGACCTTTGACAGCAAAAATCGAACCACCGTATTTATCATTTGCTGGAGTTTTTTCTGCAGGATTATTAAAACCATATCCTATTGTTGATACATACATAATTTCTAGATCAGCGCCTCCGAAGATGACTGCTCCAACTTTTTTTGCAGGTATTTTAATAGTTCGAAGCAATTTTTGAGAATTTGGATTAATCTCGATGACCTGAAAAATTGCAATATTTTATTTTTATAAAGAGTTTCATTTTTGACCTTCAAGTATGGACGCGCGGTCTTACAGACCGCACTTTATAAAATGTTATGAAATTGCAAAATTGAAAGAATTTCTTTAACACCTTGCAGAATCTTTCTTAATAATTTTGAAAATCTTATGAAATATTTTGAAATCTTTTTCAATATACTCTTAAAATTGATGTTTGGAAATAAACAATCAATTTTGGGAATGTTTCTAAATGTTCTAAAATCTTCTATATAGTCTCTTAAAATTAATTTCTATCAATGAAAAATCATTGCAAATTTTTTTGGATTGTGAAGACATTTTTATATTCTCTTGAAACCTTTCGAAATTCCTAACAAGCTTCTTTTTTCTGAAATGTAAAAAAATCTACATTTACGAAAATTGACATCTCTACAAATTTTTAAATAATTTTGAATGGTTTGAAAATTTCTGAATATCTCCTAAACTTACTCATTTTTTTTTTAAATTTGTAATTTTGCAAAATTGCAGATTTGTTCTGCTTTCCGTTCCTTTTCGAATTTTCAGGAAGTATTCTTAAATCTTATTTCATCTTCTCTTAGAATTCATTTTTCAAAATAAAAGATGATTTGAAATTCTTCCATGAAACGTAAGAGAATTTTATTATTCTCTATTGAAACCTTTCAAAGCTCTGAAAAAGCTCTTAAATTTTTTTTCGAAATCTGAAAAAATCTAAATTTTGTTTCAAATTTGTTTAAATCTTCTCAAGATTTCAATTATTTTCGAATCTTTTTAAAACTTCTGAATATCTTTTGAAACAATTTAGTTTTCCTAAAATTCTCAAAATCTTACAAAATTAAAAAAAAGTACTCAAAATCATCTAGATTATTTTTTGACATATATTCAAATCGTCAAAACTTTGAATAATTTTTAAAAATAAAACTTAAATCAGTTAAGATTTTTCCAGCAATCTTGATGTCGGTATTGTCAGTTTTTGAAATATTTGTAAATATCTACTTTTTCAATTCATTATTATTTATTCACTTATTATTTTAAACACCGCACTAAATTTTGACGGTAAGTTACGATTTGAAAAAAGACCAGCTGACTGCAGCCCGGCATAAACAATAACTAGCGTTTTGCATTTTATAAGAGCCAAAAACATTAAATTTTCAATTACAAAAAAGAAAAACAATAACATTTTTCGAAAAAATTTAGGAAATTAAATACTTACTCGAGAACCGTCAAAAATAGGCACCCAGAGGTTTCCATATAAATCAATTGCCAATCGACCCGGATAGCCGGTTATTTTATTTTTTTTCAAGTCAAATACGACTTGTCTGTTTCCTAAATAATTTATTTATTAAGAGTTCAATTATAAAAGTTACAACAATACTTAATTTAATTACTGGCTTATTTAGACCTTACCAACAGTTCCTAGTTTCATATCATAATCGTAGGATGCGACTTGGAATGTCAGAGAATCGACGAAATATAATTTATCATTTTTTGCATTCCATACTAATCCACTGCTAAAATTAACAGGCGAAATTTGTGTTTGAAGTTTCAAGCTTGAATCCAAAGAGTAGACACTTGATTTATTTAGTGCAAATAAAGTGTTGCACGTCCCTGGAATATAATATACAAAAATAATGATTACGGAAAATCCGGAATTACCCTGGAATTTTGAGTACCGGGAAATAGTCGGGAATTTTTCAGAATTGTTTTTACTTCTGCAATAGATTTTAAAAAAGTTTAACATTACTAAAATGGCGACGACTTGTTTGGAAATATAAAAAGTTGATTTTCACAAAAAACTCACACTTATATTTTCTTTCAACTTTTGTCTGAATTTATTCTTTTATGTGGCTCCGGCGCATTAACGTATTTTTATGCGACAGCGTAGAGTATCTTAATGTTGTACATTACCTTATATAAGCAGAAACTTTTTAGAAATATTTTAAGAAATAAAAAAGGCGAAATTTCCCAAAAAATCTGATTTATTTCTTTCTTTGAATCTTTAAAACATGAAAAGCAGATTTCCTGGACTAAATGAAGCATGCTATCACAAAAGAGAAAAAAGAATTTTTGTTGGGGCAAAAATTTAAAAATTCGATTTTACGAACGAAATTTCTCTATTCACAAAAATGATTTAGTCTGCATAAAACTCACAGGATACCTTTCCTATAAAATGCGAAATTCAATAAAAGATTCGAAAAAAAAGATAAGTGTGGGTTTTGTGTGTGAAAATTATCTTTTTATATTTTCAACGCACTTTTCATGACCTCTTATGATTTAGCAATACTGATTTTAGTTACAGAAAACTCAAATCTTTTGTTCTATTTCATTGAAAAATTACACAATTTCTCCTGTTTTGAGAGACTCGCCTATGGCGAGATTCTTTAATAATTAATTATGAAAAACCCTCTGGCGTAAGACGTTTATTCATTCGGTGGGCAACCATTTTAGATATTAGATCCTTTAGACTTTATAGAGTAAGAGATAAAGAGAGAGAGAGAGACTGACACGCCGCGCGAACAGCGCAAAAGAAACTCAAGCGCGCGCATCTCCCTCCACTCGATCCTTCCCACTCCGGCCAACTATCACACGGCACAGCGGGTTTAAAAAGGCGCGCTCCACCACGGAACGGCACAACGATCAGGGCTTGATTTCCCGCTCTGACCTGAAGGCTGACGGTTGGACCTCCCGCTCTTAGCACTTACAACCTCCCCGGGCTGGGCTTCCCGCTCGGGCTAGGTGAATCAAAATGTAATCCGTACACACTCTCGCCGTCTCTCTCTATTCCCTGAGGCTGGATCTTCCGCTTCGGGGAACCGAACTCCGCCAGGCCACGCACACCAAATGCGTCCCCTTGCTATCGGAATCTGAACTACCATATATTGTCTCTCTCTCTCTTACTTGCTCTCTGAGCCCTATAATCGACAACCTCTGTACGCAGACGGAAATAAATTTATTGAATCTCATTTCTAACCATTTCCTAATTCACCTTGCTTGTCAATTAATCTACTTTCTTCTACCCCCTCCTTCTTTCACGGATCGGCTGGCATACCAGCTAACTCGTTACTGCTGATACGGCTGGCATACCAGATGTAATCGCCTGGATCCCGAACTCCAATCATCGTACCTATTTATTGGTGTTTTTTTCCAGACTACAAACATGGACAGCCTCCAAGCGTGGAGGTATCTTACTTAAACTCCCGGTTGTCCTCGGATTTATGTGGCTCCCCTAACATCCGGAACGAGCTTCCTAAAAGTATGGCAATATTAGACCAGTTCCACGCAGAGCATAAGGTCACCTTGGTCAAGGCACAAGCTGCAAATAGTCAAGAACCGGAGTGACCATTCTCTCTCCCATGACCCCACCCCCAATCCATTTCCCTTGCCCCCTCTCTTTTTATATTCAGAGATAGAACTCTAGCCAAGTTTGAACCAACTTCACATTCCTATAGAACCATTCCCCTCTCAATCCCTCTTACGGAATTCCCCATATCCACATCTCAAGTTCTCTTTCTTTCTATCTTCAGAGAGAATCACCAGAATATCTCCCTACTAACAGCCATGATTACCACATCAAAAAGTAAGGAGCATATCAGTGTTTAATTCCGTTCGAAATGTATATAATAAAGCAATTAGTGTTTAATAATTACAATTTTGAATTCTTAAAAGGCAACCTGAAAAAATGTAATTTTTTACCAGGAAAACCGGAAAATATTCTGAAATTTTTGGGTGAAGTTTGAATGACGACGCTGAATTGATAACTAAAATAATCTGAAATTCAATATATTTTTTTTACCAAACCATAGTTTTCCTAAAGGGTCGACTGCTCCATAATTTATTCGGTTGTTTTTGATATTTTTGTCCACAGATGCCAACACTTTGATTGGAGTTTTCTGCAAATTTGTGTTACCATCCCATTTGATTAATACGATATCATTACTAGCACCCACCACAAATTGACGTACAGGTTTTTCAAGAGGAACAGCAAATGACACGAGACGGTTCTTGCCTGTGGAAAAAAAAATTA
>JAABKJ010006368.1:0-22039 GCA_011634705.1 Andricus grossulariae
GAAAACTATCTGGCGCCCTTCAGGCAATTCATGGACTCATTCTGAGTCCAGAATAAAGTAAAAATAAGAGTCAAATTGATGAAATAAAAATAATCGACAAAATGCATGTTATAATTTGTATGAGCTTATTGTCGATTTTATGATCCAAAAGGCGATATTTATGTTTAAGTACACCGTGTACGGACTCAACTGCCCAGCCCATCGAATTTTAGTGACAAATCAAGATTCAGTTGATTCTTCCGTGGACAGTTGTTTCCTCTTACATTTTAGAGCAGGCATCAAGACTTGAAAATTTTCATCCTCTAATTTTTCTTTTATATCGCGGAAACCACGATCAAGGATGAAAACATCACCTTCTCTTAGGATTATGTGCAAACTGTTTGTATCGTCAATGACACTTTCCAAAATTTTTGCATAATTTTCGTTAGCATGATATGGTCCAAGCATGTGTTACATCCGACTACATTTTAGATTTCCCAGAAATGACGGTAATTCAGTACGTTAAAGACCAGTCAAATGTACTAAGAGTGAAATCTCCATCTCTTTATATTTCTCGCACAGCATACAGATGCTTCTTGAAATATCAGCCTAACAGCGTTGGTGTTCCTGGTTGGACGCATCATACATGCGAATGTGCTAATGGAAAATGGACTGTTGGTTGTTGCTCTTATATTGCTGCAATAATGTATTGTTGACCTCATGCTAGATACTTATCCAAAGCTTTTAAATCAGCGGAAATACTAAGTGATGTAATTTAGAAAAATAATTACATTCCAGTAATTGAAAGTGACAGTGATAAAGATTAAAATAAATAATTACATAACAAGTATTCGGTTTTGTGAGAGGCGAGGGGATTCACGCTGAAAAAGCAGCCCCATAAGGAGTTCAAAATCGTACCGCAACCTCCTCGCGGTGAACTCTGAAAACTATTATTTGTATAGGCCAACTACAGACGATTCTTATTTAAATGCTTATATACATAGAATAATAACATTCTTTTCCAACATTTTTTTCGTGAATATTTTTCAACTATTTCGTTTGGTGTGTCACGTAATTTCACATCAATCGTAATTTCACTACAGGGTAAAGTTTTAAAAATGCGCTTTTGTTTTTCATAATGTTATGTACAGAAGAAACGAAAAATAAGTTATTTCTTGAAATACAAGTGCACCATTATTCCAGCCGACCGCTTAATTAATCTAATAAGGTGTCAACCGATCAGTGGGGTTCGATGTGCCCAACTGGAGCGAGAGTGTGCTGTGTGCTGTGCGGCATGCATGATTTTCATCATTTTTCGCCATGACGCACCACCACGAAAAATCTGACACAAATATATACTGAAGCAGACACTTTAAGGTTTGTTTTGAAAAAAATTGGAGGTGTAACTCAAAAACATAACCTCGAAAAAATATTTTCAAAATTTGAAAACATTTTTTTACTCCTATTTTTCATCCAAAAAATCCAAACTTTTTTCTCCAACTAGTCTTCTTGATTAACACAACATATATTTTGCTCATCAAAATCCGTTCAGCCGTCTTCGAGAAAAACCCATTTTTTGATTTTACTACCCCTCTCCATATCTCCTAAAAAAATGAAATTTTAAGGTTGAAATATGCAGGATTTTATATTCACATAGATGTTAATATATGGTGCTAATATAGGCTTGATAGGTGTGGGGGCCATTTTTACATGATCATCCCCCTAGGCCCTTTCTATTATGAAAATTTCTCATAAAAACAAGTTAATGGTATAAGAGGAAATCAAAAAGTTGATAATATCATTTCCTTGGAATAGCATACGCTTGTTTTTCACGAAATGATTTTTTAAATCACTAGAATTTATTAAGCCACTTCTGTCCGCCATACACTATATGCAAATTATTTTTACTTTATTCGGTATCATAATTAATTCGATTAAATATGAGTGAATGTCATCCGGGAATGTGTCCCTGACTACCTTTTTTTATAATCTATGGCGTTATATAATATATTATAAAAGAAAGCTTAAGATCTAATTGTTAGATGCACGTATTTTTTCAGGATTAATTTCAGAATTACAACATGAAGTTTATTTTTTGTTTCTAATTATAATTTCAGAGTCTTATATACTTGTTAAATGTTCCCGAGTTTTTATGTTATCCGGTAACAAAACAGTTTTTATTTAATTTTATGAATAAAGAGTTCAATTTTCCCACCTAAATTGATCAACTATTGAAGATTATTGAATATAGGTAAAGATGTGAAAATTTTATTAGATGTAAAGTATATTTATTTATTCAAAATAACTGATTTAGAAACCTTGTCATCAGGTTGTAGCTTAGTTTAGTTTATAGGCGGGCGGGGAGCCCCGATGAGCCCCCCTGACGCTCAAGCTATAAAGCCTATTTTACCACACCCTTAACTATTCGCTGCCACACGGAATGAAATTTTGGGCGACTGCGGTACTTATACGTACCACTACTGAGCTAAACATGCGAGCGCCAGCATGCCCTGCGTTCAAGACGTCTACTCTCTTATTGTGAGAACGCTGTGATCTGACAGAGGGGCGAACGACTTGCCAAGCTTTTGAGACAACAACAGACCCAGAACTGAGTAAGACGGTTGAGTTATTTTCTGGGGACGCGGTTGACACGCGTGCACGGCCTCGCGTAAATTTACTTAATAAAACTATAGATATATAGGAAGATTCCAATCTCGTGAAAACTTTCGATTTTAATAGGGTTTTAATAGGGTTCCCAGATATAAGGGAGCAACGTTGTACTACATTTTAAGGCCGCTGCTGCACATAACACAACGCTGCTGTCGCGTTGGAATCGTGGTTGTGTTGCCCTACTACACCGAACGCAACAGCTGTCCTAAATTTCTTTCCGTGCAGTAGTTACCTCCATACGTCTTGGTAAAGCCCAGTATATCAACCACTGATCGCGTTATAATATCTTCAGGCCTCTCAAAGTTGGTCCCAAAGGTTTGTTGCCTGAGTCTAGCTAATGCCGGGTACTGGCATAAGACATGCAGGGATGTTTCATCATCCCTGCTGAATTTCTTTCACTCTGTCGTGAAGTTGTACCCCATTTTGTGCATGTGATAGTTCAGGTCGTTGTACCCCAATGAGAATTTAAACCACTGTCCTTAGGTCTTTCTTGTGTAATCCCAGGATTTCCATGGCTCTATCCATCCTGTACGTATAGCCCAGGAGAGCTTTCTCCTGTCGGCAACCCTGGGTTTGTTCCCAGTATTCCCGATGCTTTGACCAGGTCCAGATTTTGATGGCCATTCCGATGCAACAAGATCCCAGAACCGGTTGCGGTCCTATATATTCACTTTCTGCATCGCTTCTCGTCAATTGGTCTATTTTTTCGTTGCCTTTGGTCCCTGTGTAATCAGCAACCCATGTGAGGATCATTTTGTTCTTTTTTTACAAGTTGGTTTAATGCCTTTTTGCATTCCCAAACCAGCTTTGACACTATGTCTGGTTTTCCAACTGCAGTTAATGTCGCTTGGCTATCCGAACAGATTGTAATGTGCCTACCAGCAGCGTTTTCCTATATCAATGTTTCAGCGCAGCCAAGGACGATCGGGAGCTCCGTCTGAAAGACAGTGGCATGTCGCCCAAGTAGGATCCCTATCCCCCTCCTTCCTGCGCTGTCATGGATGCCTGCTCCTGACCCCCCCCCCACTCCTTTTGGAGCCGTCTGTGTACCAGATTTCACTTTGGATGAGCGAGTTACCATTTTCTTTCTACATATCCCTGATTGGGATGTAGACGCGGAAAGTCTTGGTGAAGTTTTAGCGTTGTATTATTTTATCTTGCCCCATTTCTAGATTCGGCAGTGTGCTGATGTCACTTGGAAGCCTCGTGTGTTTAGTCCTCCAAGTCCATCTATTTGCCCTTCCCAGGCGGCCCATCACATCGCATTGCGTGAATCGCTCTCGTTTTTCTTCGGGTTCTTCACAGAGCACTTTTCCTATCGCCGCTGTGGTCATAGTCCTCATAGCTCCCGTCACGCCCCTGGATGCTAGCGTTTGTGAACGTCGCAGCTTCTCCTACATCATTTTGAGTTTCAGCCGTGGCCACCAGACCACACTCAGTGGCGAAAATATTTTTCTGAATACATTTGGATACCCCAAATCGACCATGAAAAAGAACATTTTTATCACCTTTTAAATTTTCACAGTGGAGTAGAGACATGCAAGCGTTTCAGGCCCTGCACCCCACGTCAAACAGAAGGTTCTTCTCCACATCCAAGATGTTATGACAAACTTCGTGCATTGGGTCTCAAAATTTGGTCTCAACCACGGAATGCATGGGCGTCAACTTTCGACACCTTGTATTTTCTCGTCAAAATGACCAGACTGGTCTTTTCCGGATTTGCCGAGAGCTCTGAACTGTCGCACCAGAGCACTAAGATACGCAGCACCGACCTTGTGAGACCCATGAACGTTCCCATATGAGCCCCCTGATTAGGATTACAAAGACCACTACAATGCATCACAAGAAAAGTTACAGAACCCCCCTCCCCCCCTTCCCCCGCCTGTGAAGATCATAGCGGCGCTACTCTCCAGCATAGAGCGCAGTTTTCAGAGAGCAGCCTGCCTGAAAGGCAGCCTGAAAACCTGCCTTATGTGCAGCGGGGAGGCTAAAAGCACCTCATCCCTGATGTATCTCCTGACCAGTTTCTTTAGCGACTTTAGAATGAAGGACGTTAAACTGATTGGCCAGAAATCTTAAGCAGCAGTGCAGCCGTCCTTCCCACGTTTGAGAATAAAGACGGCGAAATCCATGCCCTTTTGTAAGAGCGTTGGGTAGTCATTATCCGCCCCCGGTGACTTAAAGGGGCAGACGAAGCCAATTACTCATTCCACCTTCTTGATATCAACGACCTTAGCGGTGAATTCCAGTCGACCTTCTCCCTCTCCTGGTCCCAGTCTTCCTCCCCTCGGTCGGTTCAAGTTCGCTGAAAGCTTGGGAAGTGGACTTCCATCAGGTGATTCAGCGTTCCGTTTGCCCTGTTCCACAACGCTCTAATCTTTTTACGGAGTTTCTCCAGGTGAGTTCATTTTTATATGAGAGCCAAAGTGTATTTCTGGGATTTCTGTTCTTTGAAACTGCCAGTTTCCCTACGGGTTAGCTGAAAAAAGTTATATTTGCGGCCTGAGAGAGACTCCTGGTCAGAGACTTTCCAGTCCACTATCTAGCTCCACAGTTCTCCTGAGCATAGAGTCAAATCGAGAACCTCACTCCTGTTTTTAATCTGGAATGTGGGAATGTCACCACGATTAAGGATCTCCAGCTCTACAACCGCTCCGTACTTAATTAAATTGTTCCCTCTGTTGTTGATGTTTGTGCTCCCCGACACTGTATGGTGGGAGTTTGCGCCATAGCCAAACAACAGAGGAATCTTTTTCTCCTGGCGGTACAGAATTAAAGCCTCGATCTCTCCAGGAGGTGGGGGCTCCTCAGCATCGCCTGGGGAATAAGCCGAGGCGATATACATGATTTTTTGTGCATCGTCACTCTAATATGGAGCTACACCCTCCTAAACCACTAAAGCCCTAATCCATTCAGTGCATAAACCGGGTTCTTGGATTAGAGCAACCCCTGTCTGCACTATTGCCATAAGCCTGCTTAGAACAGCCAAAGCGTCTTTACTGTGGTGCAAGTTTATCTGCATTATTGAGATCGCACACTTTAGGTCGCACTGACTAGAGTCCGTCAGTTCCCCAGAGCAGCCACACCTCACGATGCAGTCCCTCCGATTCACCATCTCCAGGTCTCTAGTCCGATTAAACCTGTTAGTCATCCCACCAGCTAAAACCCGGTAAGAAGGCTTGCAGTGAAAAGTATTCAAAAATCTCCCGTTCAATGGTGACATGACAATTATTGAATCCTTGTTGATACCGTTTTTGTCCTCGCGTTTTGAATCCCCATATCAGTAGAAGTTGTCAGAGTACCACTTACCTGAAATTTAGGATATTTTATTTTATTACGTGAAACTGAAAGGTCGTGAATCGACAAAATAATGGAACATAACTGAGAAAATACATTCTACACTTGAGAAATATTACTATTTGTACATTTAAAACCTTTACGTTAGGAATAATTTCTCGAAAAAGACGTATGACGTAATCCCATGACGTCATGCTTAAATACTCAATTCAAGGCTTCCCGCTCTTCGGGCTCCTTTTTAATTGTTAAGCCACTGACGCGGAGGAAAATATAGAGAGACCGTGATAATGCCGGAACTTCGCAAGTAGAAATAACCGCGTAGGTCCGAAGGGCAGTATAGGAGACGGGAAATAAGAGACAGGGTAAATAGGTGATACTTTACCGTATTTAAAATTTGTTCATTATGATATAATATTTTTTCAAGGAAGTGTATACGCGTACCCAAAAAATCTAGCTATACGTACCGAAATTTCGGTACAAAGAGCCCCTTTTCTAGCTCCCCCTATTCGTACCGAAAAAAATCTAGCTACTTGTACTGAAATTTCGGTACACGTAGCCACAGCCTATTTTTAATTGATCACATTTCAATAAAGCGAGAGTTTTGTGATAAAGTGATATATTGTTATGAACAACCTTACTAGATTTTGCAAAGTTATGCTTTTGAAGCGCTTTCTAATGCGTTAAACGAAAATGGTGTTTTAAATTTATTTCAGGTTTCATTTTACAACTCCGATCAGATTTAAAGGGGATTGAAATCTAAATATTTTCGCTGCCCAATCGGGGATTGAAAAAAGAAGGATACAAACGGTATTTCTAGGTATTGAAATTTTTAATGTATTTGAATGCAAGCCTTCTTACCGGGAAGGTCACGTGATTCCGGGGAAAAGTTGTCATCCGGTATCACCAAATTCATTTTTATTCAGTGAAATTAGTTGTAAGAAGGATAACAATCGATATTTCCATTATTTTTAAATTTTTAAATAATTTTAAATAACCTTAAAGTAACTTGTTTTATTGATTAATTATGTGGCAAATAAATACAAAATATAATCTAAATTTACCTATATGAAAGCTATGGAAGCTGAGCTAATTATTATTTCGACCTAAAAAATAGTTTTAATGATTTAAATTGAATATTTGTCATTAAATTTAAAAAAAAATCAAATTTTAAATATGGGCCTACATCTTAATTTCTCTTATTATTATTTTTAATACTTAGGGTGATTAATATAAAGGGGAAAAAGATGTTATGTTGTTCTGACATACTTTTTTTAAGTTTTAAATTTCATATATCAAACTTTTTTTATTTACACTCATATAAAGTTAATAATTTTCTTGGAAAAATCGGCTCCTAATATTGGTAAGAAATTCTTTTCTTTTATAGAAGATACCAGTTTGGATGTCAATTTTTTACAAATTTTGAGAAGCTACTTAAAAGTTTTAGATCAACATTACTTTTCTGTGTTTTAATTCTTTTTCCGGTATCTTAGAATATTAATATAGTGAAGGCCTTTTCTGGTTTGTTGATGTTTTTATTTAAAAATTGCCAGCATGTTTCGACTCGGATTCGAGTTCTTTCATATTACTTTTTTGTATTGAACTTACTTTTTGGACAGAAACCAATTTTCAACTTGAATATATTTTTTAATTAAAATTGGGTTTCTCTGTTTCGATAATGTTCTGTAGTGAAAAATTTCTATAGTTTTGAAATTATATTTAGATTGCAAATGTAATACTTCTCGGTTTGCAAATATGTATTAACTCAAAACTTTTTATCTACTCACAAATGATTTGATATCGACAACATTTTTCCCTTTTAAATAGGTTGATTCAATGAATAAATGTACTTTTATAATGAATTTATTTCTATATTGACAGTGTCAGATTAAATTATTTAAAAAATTGCAATTAACTAATTTCTCGACTGTGAATACTCCACATCTAAACTTTATAATAACGTGCAAAAATGCCGTCTGCGTGATCTGCGTTGTGTTTAAAGTAAGCTTCTACTGGTTCGGTGCAATTTTCCTGAGGTGAAATGCTGTATCATTCCCTTTTTTTAATTCCGAGCCCTCGACTCTACTCTTTCTATTCATCGCCACGAAGAATGATCAGTTCACGAGAACATTATGATTTCTGTAAATACGAAGATATATTAGTATAGGTGCGTACCTGAAACCGACACATAGTGTGACTTGTGCAAATCCGACAATAACGAGACACGTCATCGTCTACTTGTGCCAGTCTCGTTTCCAAACCAAACATCATATGAATTGCACGAACCAGGTACAACAGGAATAATAAAATTCTTGACACTGCCAATCTTTTCATTTTGCACATAAAGCTGCACTGACGTCTACGTTTTACATCTTCTCTGAAATTGTCGACTCAAAATGTAATTCTCCTCGATAAACTTAACTAGTAATTATAACCGTCCAAACAAAACAAAAACAAATCCTATGTGGCGTGCATCTCAACTACATTGTTTCACATATCATGAATATTGCAACTTAAACCGAAAACTGTGATTTAAATCCCTGATGGACTACAGTCATAAATTCGAACTGAAATTGTTGTTCAATTTGTTTTTAAAGACGGTTCTCAAAGCACTTGCAACTTTGACGATTACATTCTCATTGCTAGTTTTTGAAAATTTTTTAAATGTTGAAAAACATATACCTTTTTAAATTCTCATAGAAATTAAAAATGCTATTGGACAAATCCTTCAAAGGATAGCGAGGCTGCAACATCCACGTAACCACACAGACATATATACAGTCAGACATACAGACAAACACGGACAACATTGTACGATTTTCATACACTATGTGTGCCGCACGTAAAGGTCCGTTAAAAACTAGAGATAGAAAATTTGGACGATTACATCACACTCTCATGAATGAGAACGTAAAAATAGGTGGAACGAAATAATGATCGAAAATCCGGATCTCATTGTATTTGACTACATAGTTGGTTGCATACTGCGGAAATATGAATTTAATTGGCTGTTTTCAGTTAGTTATTTTCAATTTTCAAGAATTTTCTAAATTGCAATTTCCAAATCGGGAATTTTAATTCTAAAAAATTATTTCTGAGAGAGAAACTGTAAATTCTAATTGATTCTTCAATAAAAAAAGCAAGAATATTCTGTTTTTGAGGTTTTGACCAGATTTTTCGAAAATGACAAAAGTATTCAATATATAACCCCTTGATCATATTAAATGAGGTTATATGTGTCCGTCCGCGATGAAAGGGACCTAATGCGGAAAAAATCTAGTTTTAGTTTTTCACACCAATCGATAGTTTTTTATTTCCTCGTTCACAATTGAAAAATATTACTTCTATATCTGAAAAATTCGAATTGTTATTGAACTGCAAAGTGAGGTTCTCTTATGGAGTGCCAGTGTTGGACCGCTTCTTCATTCGCTCCTCCTGCAAAATGAAGCTACCGCGCCTTAGGTACCATTCTTCGCGGACGGTCACATATGCATTTATCTAGTAATAAAGATTAACAATTTTCTGCACCATCAATTTAGTAAATTAAAAATTCCAAATAAGTAATTTCTATTTGATGATGAAAATTATTTATTATTATTATTTTAAGAGAATATTTAAAAAGATTTCAAACATTCCAAAATATTTTCAAAATAACAATAAAAGAATCCGGAAGATTTAAAGGTAATTTTTTGAATGTTGCGAAATTTTTTCAAAATTTGAGGGAAATTTCGAATAAATTTCAAAGATATTTAGAAGCTTTTAAAAAACTTCTAAAAATTTAAAACAAAATGTAGATTTTTGCAGACTTCGAAATAAAATTTTGAAGTTTTTTTTTAAGATTTTGAAAGGTCATAAAATAATGTAAAAAAATTAGTTGCACAAGATAATTAGGATTTTTTTTTTAAATTTTCAAGAGATTTAAATTTTTGAAAACTAAGAAAGATTTCGGAACATTTATGAAATATTCTTAAATTTTTTCCAAACGTCATAGTCTTAAATATCTTTTCAATTACTTAAATTTTTTCTAAAATTTTGTGAAATTCTTTAAAATAAAAATATATTTCTTAAAAAATGTCTAGATACTTTTTTGGTATATCTGAAATCTTTAAAAATATGTTTGAATGTTCTCAAGAAACCTAGGAAATTTGCTCAGATTTGTATAATACTGAACAGATTGTAAGGATTCTCCAAAATTTCCACTTTCTAAATTATCACGCTGAAATCCATCGAATGGTCGGCCAAATTGTACGACGTTGCTCCTTTAAGCCAGGCTGCAGAGCTCGAAGCACGTTTTTCTAAAATGGGTAAATTGGCCCTCATAATTGTCGTGATATTCAAAGCACTCGGTTCTAGCTTGGACTTAACGGGAAATCGTCATCTGGCGGACATCCTCGCCTAGCCAAAAGGCGACGTTGCCATAGTTTTGCTAATGTGCGTTTTCCAGAGAATTTTCCTTCTTGGCAACGTCGGAAAGGGTCCAAATGCACGGTTCGAGACTGGCTCCCTGGTCACCCGAAGTCAGTTGCGTCAGCGGTGCAAGACGATATACTGTTAGTAATTCGGCTTTGCCACCGTGAACCTTTGTAATTAGACCGCGATTCATTCAATCCGCATATCTGTATCATTATACAATATCCTTTTCAAATAAATTAAAGCTTTAATAATGAACCATTTTTCTTTTTACAATAATCCCAATGCACTTAAACACATGCACGTATTAATTTTTTATTGTGCGTGCAATCAAAACTTATATTTGCATAACCTTGAAGCAAAGAAACAAAGAAAGATAAAAAATATATAGTCACTCGAAATTTTTATTTTGTGTTAAAAATGATTTTTTTCTTCAAATTATAATTTGCCTAAAATTCTTCTTCATTCTGCTCTAAACAATTTTTTGGTTGCAAATTCAACAATTTTGTTGACAATTCATCTTTTTGGTTTAAAAATGTATATATTTTAGTCGAAATTTTATCTTTTTCATTCAAATTTCAAATATTTGGCTTAAAATTAAAATCTTGTTTGGCTGAGGATTCAAATATTTTGTCTTTTTGGTTGAAATCAAATCTTTTTGATTCAAAATTAAAAATATTTTTCAGCTTAATTACCAAGTATCATATTTTTCATTGAGAATCCATCTTTTTGGTTGCAAATTCAATTACTTGGTTAAAATTTAAACTACTTTCTTAAAGTCATTTTTTTGGTTGAAGATTCATCATTTTAGTTGCAAATTTGTCTTTTTTGGTAGAAAATTTATCTTCCTAATAGACAAATCATGTCTATGTTTGAAAATTTAATTATTTTGTAGAAAATTCGTCTCTTTTGGAAATTTTAAAAATATTTTTTGGTTAAAAATACAACTGGTTGAAAAATCATATTTTTTGTTTGAGGATTCAAGTATTTGGTTGACAATTAATCTTTTTTGGACGAATTCAACTGTTTTTTATTTAAAATAAAAATCTTTTTGGATTGGAATATCAAATATTACATTTTTCTTTGAGAATTCATGTTTTTCGTATAAAAATTGAACTATTTGGTTGAACATTAAATTTTATTGTTGAGATTTTGATTTGGCATATTTGAAAGTTTCAAAAATCTTTCCTAATTTTCTTAAGATCTTTGTGAAAATTATATTTATATAACCTTAAAAACAAATAAACAAATGAACCTAAAAAATAAGTAGGTATTCGAAGTTTTTATTTTGTATTCAAAATTATTTTGCCCTTTAAATCGAGAAACTACACAAAGATTTCTAGGGATTTAAAAAGTTTGTTAACAAACTTCAATGAATATGTTATATTCAATTTATATTCAAGGAATTAAAAATGATTTCTACTCACTATAGTGGATTTTTATGACTTGCAAAGGAAAGAGTTTTAGAGATTTAAAAGATTTTATTAAATTTCCAAGGATTTCAGGGGATTTTATTAAATCTCCAAGGATTTCAGGGGAATTGAAAGACTTCTCGGAGAAAGAACGGGTTTTTAAGAGAACTCTAATGAATAAATTGAACTTTATTTAAATATTCAAGGGCTTTCAAATGATTTCTACTTATTTGAATGGATTTTTGCGACTTTTCATGGAGAGTATTCAAGGCATTTTTAGGGATTCCAAAGGATTTCAAGAGATACCAAAATTACAGAGGATTAAATGGATTTTGTTGTATTTCCAAAGATTTTAAGGCATTTCTGAAGATATTTGGAAACTAAGTATTCTTAGCGATTCCAAAGATTTCAAGGGATTTAAAGATATTTAAAGGAATTTTACCAAATTTAGAGGATTTTGTTGAATCTCCAAGGATTTCAAAGATTTCTAGGGGTTAGCACGGTGTTTTCAAAGAACTTAAATGAAGAACTTTTATTTAATTCTGTATTCCATAGAGTACAAATGATTTCTACTTGTTATAATGGATTCCTACGATTTCCAATGATTTTAATGGAACAAAAAACCTTCATATCTACTAAGTTGCAAAAATGGTACGGATTTCAAAGTAAAATTTGCGAAAAACTCATTGTAATTTTGAAATTTCAAAATATTCGTGAAAAGTGTAAAAATGTCGTTATGTTAATTTGAAAAAATATATGTCTTCTTATTTTCCACGTACAAGTCATATTTCATAGGCAAGCTTCTCCTGAACATGTCACCGACCGGCCTGCATGATTCAAAATCGATAAAGGACTACTAAAGGACTATTTTTATTTTCTGACAATCTTAGGCCTGATGAAAAGTGTATTCGTATAAAATTCTCAGTTTTGGAAATTTGTACAACTGATCATATTTTCTAGCTCTCGAAGAAGATTTATGCAAATTGTCAACTGAATAAAATATATAATTTTTCGTCCTGCAAAATGATTTTTGTAAAAATTTTCGTTAATGTGTTTGCCTTGATGATAAAAATTAACTTTTGCAACGTTACAAAAGTAGAAAATTTACCAAATCATAATTTGTATTATAATATGTCTTACTTACTTATACGCGAGTTTAAGAATAAACCTGGTTTTGTTCCGAGCAACAATAAGCAGATTATTTAACGTTTCCATACATCTTGGTTTAATGTGCGTTAAAATTATTATAAAACTTACAAATAATTTCTTTTTTGGAAAAGTTTTCCTTCCAAGCAGTTTTTTTTCTTTTTTATGAGTGAGCGACCTAGACCCACATCGTGGGGTAAAGTCGTTCACACTTCAGGGAATGATAAGTAGTTGATTATTAATTAAATTTATGTTTGTGCTTTATATTACGAAAGACGGGCATTCAGAAATTATTTCTGAATGCCCGAAAAAGAACGAGCCTCTTAGCCCCATTCCACGGTAAATTAGATTATTACATTTTTTATTTTAACACTTTATTTTGTAAAAATCCAACCACTATTCACAGGGTTTATGCGAGTTTACATACTGCGCATATTTTGCAGATAAGAGCGCACAAATATTATGTAACAACCAAAATTACGTACGCATAATAAGCGCTATAATTGAACCCATCCTGCTCCCTTTTATCTGATTTTCCCTCTACTCCTTCGCTGTAGTAATTTTTTCTGTTTTTTTTTTTTTAATTCTTTTTCAGTACCTCAGAAAGGCTTTTGTAATTCTTAAAATTTAAGAAAGAAAATATTTTTTTCCTATTGTGGAAATAATGGTAAAATTTGGAATGCAGTAAGTATTTTTTTATGGAGTAGTAATGATTTGAAGAGGTTGTAGTTAAATCAAAGAATTGGGTGAATCCTCAATACAGGCTGAAAAACTAATTTTCGAGATATGCTGATCCTGTATCCAAAAATATAGGGGATTATACATAACAGGGCGAACAGTGGGACAATAAATGTTTTTTTCTGGACTTGTTTCGAAGAGATTTGTGAGAGCCGATTATTGAATATATTTTTGATTTATTTTTCATTTAACAACAAAGTTGAAATTTAAAAAATATGAAAGATGTCATTTTTTACAATGTGCCGATTTTTAATTCAAAAAGATTTTTTCAACAACAAAGTAATTTTTTTTTAAATAAACGATTCCATTTTTTTGCAGCTACTCATATTCATATTTGACACTCCTTCTGAATAATATTGTGTGCCAGTGACTCAGAAAGGGCCTTATGTATTAGAAGAAGATTTTCCTTTTTTTTTAAACGAAATTAAATTTAAATAACTTGTTTATATACATTCCTTATTTTGTTTCGCCAATGAGCCGCAACTGTTTTTTATAAACAATTTTACCCAAACATCCCCGATTTCATCATTTTTGAGGAGTGTGCAGCTGTTTCTTTATACACTTTAAATTTTACTGCCTTGGGTGGCTTTCGCAGCAGTTCTTATGCTTCTGCGTGTAGCAGTCTTTCAATATTTACTCTGTACTTGCATTTGTTTATAATATTCATTTGAATAAATAACAAGTGTGGTCAACTGACAAAGTATTCTAATAAATAAGACCATTTCTGAGTCACTAGCATTCGATTTCGTAAAAAAACGACATCATTTGTTGACGAGTAGTTAAGTTGCGAATTTGCTTATAAAATTATTTATAAAATAAATGAAATAATCTATTAGTTGAAAATTGATGAAGATCTGCATTCGGTTGACAAATTTACTCAAACATTTAACAATTGTTGTCAGGTATTAACAAGTCGTACATCTTATTTAATGTTGACAAGCTTTTGATCAATTTTGTTAAAGAAACGAAATGGCTAAGATATACATTTGTTTATTAAATTTGTTTATAACGTTAACTTACTTTAGATAAAAACATGGTAACTAAGAATGGTTTTTACGTATATCCCGAGAAAAAAATTGACATATAAAGTCTCCATATATTTTTAATCTTGAAGTGGTACTTTCACTCATTCATTTGTTGATAAAAAAATAAACAAGTTTTTTTAAACATTGCGATCGGTTAGATTTTATTTGTCAGGAGTGTGAAAACTAATTTTATTATGTTATATATAAATATGAATAGTTGAAAATAAATGGGATCGTTTTCTTTGTCCACTTTGTTATTAAATAAAAAGTAAATAAAAAAGATTCAATAATCGGCTCTCACAAATCTCTTTGAAATTCAGTTGACTTTCATTTGAAATAATAATGCTGGAATCGGATCAGAATTGTAGTCTCTAGACAAATGTTGTGCTGAAATTAATCAAATCATTTGAACTGACCGAAAAAGTTAAGGGTTGGCTTCCGGAAAAAGTGAAAAAAAAATTTCGATTTTGAAACAATAAAAAAGTTAGAAACAAAATTTCTGTGCCATTTGACAATTTTTTGAAAATTTGTTCAACTCAGTTAACTGCAGCATATTTAAAAAAAAATGTACATGTCCAACTTAAAACGTCTTCAGTTTTAATATAAGTAGCATGCCATTATTTTACTGTTATAAACAAAATTCGTACTTTTTAAGGCATTTCATTAATTTTGAACTTTCAGTTTCCCTTCGGGCTCACCAAATTTCGGTGATCCTAGACTCGGCCTTTTCCGAATGAAAAGATCGAAACTAATCTAGACAAAGTTTTGAGTATTCTTTACAATTTATTAATAATTATAAAAAATAATTTCAAGATAGTTAGCAAAAATGTTAGACAATTTCAACATGGAACATTAAACAATCTTCAACCTGAAATCTAACTATTTAAAACTTGTGGAGTTTGAAATGGAAAAATTTTAAATACCAAGTTTTGAACAAAAAAAATATACAAATTAAAAAATTTTCAACCCAAGCCTTTTTGAAAAACTGAGCAATATTAAATAAAAAATCTTTCTAAGAAGAAAGAAAAAAAATTTTAAATTGAATAATGCAGAGTACATTAACTTTAATTACAAAATAATACTTGAAATTGGACATCATAAAGAAAATAAGAGGATTTATAAAATGTATTTTCAGCTTTCAAATATGAATTTTAAATAAGAAACCAATTTAATAATTACTATAATTGAGGTACAAAGTTGTATTATTAAAAACTGGTAGTTTTCAAAATTAAACATTTAAATGAAAGTTCAGTAAAAAGAGAATAATTTCAAAATATAAGGATAACATATGAGTTTATTTTAGATTTCTGTCAGTGACAAAAAATATTAAATGATGTTGAGTTTTTTATCTGCTGATCACTAAATTTCACTGGATTAACATTCAAAAAAATTTAACTGACAATTTACAAATTCGAGTGATTTTATAATTTCATCCCAGTAATTTTAATTAAACAGTTAATTGAAGCCTTCCAATTCAAGAACTTTAGTTTTCAGGGCACAGAAATGAATCAATTTCGAAATTAATCGTTCAGAAATGTAATATAATTTAAAAGTTGTCACTTTTTAGATTAAAAAAGTAAAAGCCTAAAAAATTAAAATTTGTTGAATCCCGGATTCAGAATTCAAAATTTATAATTCATGCCGTAAATGGTTTCATCTTGCATGAGGTATACAATTTTATTAGATCAACATCATTTATAATTAATATTATTACTAAATTAGCACCCGGAGTAAAAGATAATGGGAACCTTTTCTTCGAATTCATTAAAAATGTATTCCAATTTTCCGACGCCGTATGTGGTAATTTGTCACAAGACCGTACCTTTGCAATATATAAAACGGGATCTAATTACACTGAGTTATCTGTGAAATTCACCTTTTTATAGAAATTATTTCTGAGTAGCCTTTAAATATTTATGTAGCTTTGATACCACACAGGTGATAGACGATTTAATTGCTGTAATTTATCATTTTGCTGACAAACAGTTAACCACTATGTGGTATTGTGGTATCTATACATTAAAGACACATAGATTTGATGCGAGTATTTTTTTCGAATAAATTTATTATGAATTTATTTAGTGATCAAACGTATACGTGAGATTTATATCAGTTTAATAATTTCATTCATTTTCAAGAATTCATAATAATTGAATAAAAAGTGTTGAAAAATATAATTCTCAAAGTAACCAATTTCCTGAAAGTTTCTATACTTCTTCAGCAAGACTACAAACAGGACCTCTAAATGGATAAATTTGGAACTCCTTGCGATAAAATCCAATGACTGCTATTAAAAAACTTGAATCGTTTACTGTCGCAGATTGTTAATAATGTAGAGGTAACTGGTTTATTGAAAAGCTCTAGAGATTAGAGTTAGTGGGATATTTATATATTTAATATACGAGAAAAGTTTTCTTCTTGGTAGTAATAATGTCCTTTGTTTTCTCTAAATATAGGAAAGGAGTTTTTTCAATGCGATCATCATCGATTGATTCTAATTTGGCATACGTGGAAGAATATTGAAACTTTTACTGAAATATTGATTACAAACTTCTTAATTCACAACTATATTTTAATATTTGTTTTCAGTTTTATCCTATTTAAGAAAAGTGGTGTAATATATTTTAGGGTTTTAAAATTGCTACAACGCGAAAAAGTAGCGTATTGGGATTCTTAAAAAGTACAAACAATTTAGAATTAATAGACATGTACCTTAGTAACCCACGCTCAACAAAACATTCAAAAAATTTCTTGCTTGCAGACATTTTAAATTGCAAACATTTTCTACAACTCTACTTTCCAGTTTCCTTCAATTCTCGATGTTTTGAGACCCCCTGAGTCAGAAAAAATAGTTAGCACGAAAATTTCTGTCTGACGGTCTGTCTGTTGTCTGACGGTGCGATAACTTTCGATGGAATTTTCTAATTAAAATTTCCTTTTGCACTCTGGCTTGTGACCCAAAAATACAGGTCCAGTTTTTTAGCCATCCTTCTACTGCCAATATTTATGGTTTTATCCATGAAATTTTAAACTGAGTAACGTAATAATTCAGCTTTTCCACGAAATCACGCAAGATACAATAAATAAAAAAGTCACCAAAACTATCTGTTTTTGAAAGTTCCACAAAATTGCTCTTTACTGTTTTTTTTTTCATATAAACAAGACAATGAAAATACGTACGTTTCAATACCAATGCGTATTATGAATTGTAATAACATAAATTTATTGAAATGATACATTTTCCATGGTGGCTGAGAATACAATTTATTGCAAAATGAGAAATAAATATTAAAGTAATCATAATAAATAAAAGTATTTTATTTTGCAATATCTGGATAAGCAATCCCAGGCCGGGGTACAGAAATAAATGTAATATACATTTGATATAATAGTGTTGAGAAATGGAAATAATGTAGAAAAGTTCACATTTTGGACAAAATCGAATGCGAAGCACGAGATACGTGATGAGAATGTGTTCGTTAAAGCCGAAGGAGCTTTAAAAAAAGAGAATTCACAATCACCAAATTACAGTTGTCGATGCTTTGACCTTAAGTATTAAAAGGTCTTGGCACAAATGTGGGGAAGTACAAAAACCGAGTGCGTAACGCGAGGTAAATACATTATGGAGCGCGAAGCGCGAGAACTAACGATCGCGCGCTCTAGGGGCGCTCAAACTTGCGAGCGAAGGGAGCCGCGCGCGATGAGAATGTGCCCGTGCAGCGGGCAGATTCTTTTCTAACGCATTCCTATGCGTAAAAAGTTCACACATGCTCAGAAAAATGTCTAAACCACAAGTTATCAAAGTAATCTCATTAAATACTAAAATCAAAATTTTAAAAATTCGTTGTATTTCAAATTTTGATTCCTGGCTCTTGATGACTTTTTTCCTAGTGCATTTTAGTTACTGGAAAACAGAGGTGAATTAAATAGAAATTATCTCCTAGAACAAAATTGAATAAAATCCGCAACAATTGGGAAGACTTTTTTGACTGCTCTTTTCTAATTGCTTAAATTTAAATATTAAAAATGTGAAAATATACCGTTTTCAATGCCTATTGCAAGACAACGAGTATCTCACTTTTAGTCTCTTTTTTTTAAACTCAATCATGAAAAAGTAGAATAATTTCAAATTTATAGCGTTTTTATTATGAGTTGAATTATTTAAACCTCTGAGCTTTTTCAGAACTTTTTTTTTACTTTTTTTAAATACTTTTTTGTATATAAAAAACGACGAAATTATAAAATCTGTTTTTTTTTATGGGTTTGATTTCGTGCGCAGAGAAAGAGCTGTCTAGCCTACAAAATAGGTTATAAAATCGAAAATTTACTGAGGAAAATTATGAATATTTTTCAGTTTACGATCCAAAGAAAAAGTATATACCAGAAATTTCCAAAAGAAAGATGTTTTTATGTTACGATGTTCTCGAAAGGGCTAATCGCAATTTCAAAAATATTTAAAGCCTCAGTTATCGAGGCTATTATAGCTAAGACATTTTAAATTTGTAGTATTCAGTATATTAAATAATTTGAAGTTTAAAACTATTCAAACATACAAGAATTTTGAATCGAAATTGTATGATAATTTTAGATTAAAACATTTCAAAATTTTTAGTTACAAATTGAAATCGATTAAAATTCCAGGATTAGAAATGAACGTCTTTTAATATATGAATCATGATTTCAGAATGATAAAAATCTTATGAATTCAGATCAATTTTAAAGTAGGACTATTGAAAATTAGGAGTGCTTTAAATAATTCAACAAATGTTCAGTTTTAAAAAACTCTTTAAAGTGTGATTTTTCAAATTTTTGACATTTTTTTAATAATTTGGCATCCCACAAATTATTCTTCTTGGTGAGGAAATAGCACCTGATTTTTGTACAAGTTAAAACAATATATATTTATTGGTCGCTCAAGGCAAATTTTGTTCTGAGTGCTTTTTTCTGAATAAAATGACTTTTATTGTTCCTGATTTCGTTCTGTCACTTATGGATTGTGTTTTTCATAGCAAAATGTTGAACTCTTATTTTTTCACATTTATAAAATAATAATTAAATTCACTCCCAATAATTTTCATAATATCCTTCGTAAGATATACTATTAAATAATCCTTTTTATTAAGAATAATCACAGAAAATCCTATGCGCATTGAAAAACATTTATGCTTTTGAAATACTCTTGCACACTTAAATTGAAACTAAAAATAAAAAATATTATATTTCGAGTCAGATTTTGAATTAGAGACAGTTTTATGTTTCTGCGATTCTATTATTTTCCATTATAAATTAAAATATTCAAAACTAAATGAAAGCATTGAGTAAAAATTAAACTTTAACCCTTCGATGGCACACTTCCCAACCCGTAACATGGCTGGCTCTTGGATAGTTACTTATAAGAAAGCTGTGGATTATTTAGTTTAAAATTTATTTTAAATATGAAAAAAAGATTGTACAAGTTAAAAATAGCGAAAAATGACATTTTTCACGAAAAAATTAATCACTTTTTTTTAAATAACCGTATAAGTACCATTTTCAAATGTTGAAGGGACTTGAATAAGTTTGAACATGCCTGGGGTCTTTTTGACCCCAGTGTGCCATCGAAGAGTTCAATCAATATGTTTGTGCTTAAAAAGCTGAAAATTGATCTGAAAGATCTGGAGTTCGAATCCCAGCGGAGCTAGAGAGATTTTTTTCACAACTTTAAAAAAAAGTTGTGTTTCACAACTTTAATAATCAATATTTGAAAAAATATTGATTATCGACCATGTAGACAAAAAACCTTAACATCATATTACGTATTACATTTAATTCGTCTGTACATCATTTTTCACTGTCTGTACATTTTTTATTCTTCATACGGTTGTCATTCTTATGTCTTAAATTTCACCACTTTTACTACCTTCAACATGATAAATTAAAATAGTAATATTCGGCTACTAATTTCAATTTTCAATTACTAGAAATTGTAGAATACGAAACTCAAAGCATTGATAGTTGAATAGTTTCCAATTAGAAGCGCTTGAAATATTAAGCATTTGTAATTAAATAATTTTCAATTAAAAGCCTTCAAAGTGGATATAAATTAGATTCCAAAAACTTTGAAATTAGTCAAATATGACAATGAATTCAAACTCGTATACTTTCAAAATAAAAGTCCTTAAACATAAATCATTTTAATTTTTAGGCCTAAAAATCGTACAGTTTTAAATTTGAGGCTCTCAAATTTTGAAACACGTTGAAAATCATTAGCAAAACTATTCAAAATTAAAACATTCAAAAGGAACCCGCATCAAAAATCTAGTCATATTCGATCTAGATTCTAGCAAGTCCTTTGGTAAATTCATCTTATTTTTAAGGACTGCAAAATGAACTGATGCTAATAAAGTCACCCGAGAACTTTTTTATTTACACTTGGGAGCCTTTTAAATAGTTCTATATTCAATGACTTGGTGTTAATAGTCTATACAATTTTGAATTTCAAACCGTCAGAAGTTAAAAATTCCGAGAAAACAATAGCAACTGTAGGCTTTTATACTTTAGCTTTTTGACATATTTCAATTTAAACAATTAAAAATCAATAGACCTAAAAATAATTTTCTCACTTAAGGCATTAAAATTGAAGCCATTTTTAGAAGTAGACATGAAGCCTCGGTGGCACAGACGATAGAGCGTCAGATTTCCGTGCAGGAGGAAAAGGGTTCGATCCCTGAGCCGGTACCAATGGCCTTGTTCAACACATTGGTCACTTTCAACTCGCGGATTCACGGGCCTGCTAATTTTCTTATCAATTTAAAGTTTTGTTAACGTTTTTTATCAGAAACCGCATTTTTAAAGAAAAAGTATGAAATTTCCAAGAAGATTTACTATTTGAATCAATTTTGGTTTGTCATAGAAGGAGATTTGTAATTTCCTGAATTTTAAAATTCACTTTTTTAACATATTTCGATACAATTCGATATCAGGTGTTCGAAAATACAATTTAAATTAAATCTGCGTCCGTGAATGTGAGTAACTTTATTCAGTTCATCATATCTTGGAAAGTAAAAGAGCTGTGATCATGAAATTGGGACTAATTGCAGCTCCGATTGATACCCAGGTCTGATTTCTGAAAAATTTACCTTGTTCATAAAAAAAGTAAAAAACTTTTAATATCGAATTTTTTTTTAATATTTAAAATACATTATTACAATATCTAGTACATTTCTTCTCGTCTTTGAGACACATCGGCCGATCTATTGTTAAATCTTTTATGACACACCAGTACCCATCTATGAAGTTTTAAAAAAAGTGTATAGGGTAAGGAGGGGCAGCGCCGACCGGTGGGGCAAAGGCGATTTTGCTTATAACATCGCTATTATTTAACAA
>JAABKJ010006369.1:0-22036 GCA_011634705.1 Andricus grossulariae
TAACAGAAAGAGAAAGGAGAGACAGTGCAGAATTAGTAATATTAAAATTTGTTCAATTTTAAATTCAGACAGTGAAGGGTATGAGAAACCAAAAATCATGAATCAGAACAATAAATTAATCTATCGGCAGACAAAAAGTGCATACACAGACAAGGCAAATCTTCTTCTTCTTCATGTGATTGGAGGAAAATGTACCAATATTTTCCATATAAATGTTCTTTTTGTTAACTGAAACATTTATAAAAAAAGCAAACAAAGTACAAATTTCTTTTTAATTTACAGTCAATTTATGTTAATATTCTCCGTCTTCATGTGTGGGGGAAACTTCCATTTCAAAGAAAATGGAAAAAATAAAAACATTGTCTACCAGTGCGAAAGAAAAAAAATGTAGGAAGAAGATTAACGCAAGGGAGGGGACATTCTTCAAAATTGTCAAAATTAACATCGTCGTCATCTGTTTTTGAGTCTTCTGAAAGCCCTCAGGTAATTCTATCCTGAATTTGGCGAGAAGTTTTACTGGAGATAATATGTCCTTTTCAAGACAAAAAATTTGTTCATCTTAAAATCGGCCCTTTTCATGGCCAACACATTTTTTAACAAAGGATTAATTTATTATTCTTATTCATGTTTGTTTTTCAGGAATCATAGCGTAGGTCTGAATTTAAAATTGAACAAATTTTAATATTACAAATTTTGCACTGTCTCTCCTTTCTCTTTCTGTTACTCTTCACTCTTTTTCAGAAATCATAGCGTGAGCGAATCGATTAAAAGCTTCAAGTCTGAATTTAAAATTGTTCAAGTCTTAATATTACTTTGCTCTGCACTGCCTCTTCTTTCTCTTTCTAATGCCTCTCTTTCTAATTGCACCTGCTACTTGCTTGCTTCATCGTTCGTGTCCATGGTTCACTGCTTACTTGAGGAAGGCTGTAGCAGTGTATCTTGATGAAGACTGTACTGCCAGGACTCCACTTGAGCGGAACAATAGGCCCTCAACGAACAGGTCAAGGGGCTGGAGGTGAACCATGGAGTAACTTTGAGCCATTTAAAGAGTTACTATTTGGTTAATACTTCAGTGGACGAATTATATAAAATTTTATTATAATTAATAAAATTATATAAAAATTGCTGTAAAAATAACATTTTTCTAATGACACTGAGTAAAACTACATAATTATTTAAAACATTGTTGTTAAATAATTATTCATACTTTCTTTAAAGATTTTTACGGTGTAGATTTAACGAAAACCTTTATTGCACTGTAAGGTAAAAAAATATTTTAAAAAATATCAAAAAAGATTTTAGCTACAGAATTCTTTTAAAAAAATTATATAGCAACGTACATTTGAGGAAACATTTTTACTGAATTTTTTGTATGAAAAATTTCAGTTTAAGAAATTGTTTGGAAAAAAAATTATTTTTTATTTTTAAAATTTTCAATTGAATTTTCTGTTATCATTGCAAAATTTTGCAAAATCACACTATAGTAACAGTTGTGTTAGAAAGATTTTTTCGAAATCTCATTTATTGGCACAATAATTTAAAAACAAAATTCAATAAAATCTTAGTTCAAATTTAGTTCAAATTTTAACGGAGTATTAATTTTTTCAACCTTCTAGTATTGATATTTTTTAAAATTGTTATCATGCAATAACGAAAATATATACTTTCTTTTTTTTTTCTTGATACCGCCGCGGACTTCAATTTTGATTTTCTCGGAATAGGATTATTTTCTTGGATTAAACCTTTTTTATTCTCATTGAAATATAATTTTTCATCCCACTAAATGAAAGAAAAAAACTACAAATTTAGTAGGGAAACTACTAACGTGGCCAAAAGTCTGAAATGGCAGTAACTGGGCCAGTAACTTTGATTGTATCGGGGCCAGTACTGGCCCAATACCTGCATTGCCCTGGTACCAGATGTTGGCCGTTAAGGGAATGATAGCTATTATACAAAATTGAACTCTTCCTAGGGCAAAACTCCACACACATACACACACCTAATTGCACATGTAGGACACTCGATAGTCTATCTATTGCCTCATCAACTCTTTTTCTTGTTATTTCGTTCCCTTCCTACATTTCTCCCTGGTCTATCCTTCTATTTTCTCCCTTGATCCTATTTTGCTCGCCCCCTAACAGACCCTTGAAATAATCCGTCCACTCACCCATTTCTATTTCTTCATTCACGCCCTTCCTTCCTCCTCTTTCCCTATTTATCACATCCCAGACCCTACCTTCTTTGATCGCTTTTTCTACTTCTTCCTTGTATTTCTCCTTCCCCCTTTGCTTTTTCCTTTCCAGCATCCTCTCATGTTCTCCTTTTCTCCTGTTGCACTCCGCCTTCTCCATTTCTCCTTTCCTCCATTTTCTTATCCACTCTTTCATCTCCTCTTTACTCTCCCTGCATTCCTCGTTCCACCAGCCTGTCTTTCCCTCTTCTCTTCCTTATATTGTACCTATCTCATCCCTTACCTTCTCAATCGACCCTTTCAACATTTCAATTAACGCGTCTACTCCCTCTTTTTCATACCTAACATTCTCCTTTTCCATTTTTTGCTTAAACTCTTTTAAATTATCTACCCCTTAGACTCTCATTTTCGTGTTCCATTTTCATTTTCTCCCTCTGCCGCGTGTACGGACGCCACATATCAGTGTAGCTATTACCGGGAAGTGCTCGGACCCTATCTCATTCCCCACCTTCATACTGCCTATCATATTCCTCATTCGTTCTTCCGCCAGGATATAGTCTCCTTTCTTATCTTCTTTCATATTGCCATGACATAAACCATCCTGTTTCTTCTATTACGTCTAGTAACCTGCTCCCCTCCCGGCCTGTCACCCTATGTTTGGAGCTCCTTATATAGGCCTCCTTATCTTCATCCCCAATTCCTCCCCCTTGCTCGCCAGTCCAGGCATTCAAGTCCCCTCCTATCAAAACCAAATCTTCCTTCTTTCCATCCATCCACCTCCTTATTACTCGCCAACCTTCCTCTTCCCCTCTTCTTCTATATACACAAACCACCACTATTTTAATTTTTCCTACTATAATCCTTCTTACCATTGTTCCATCTTTTTCCTCCCTGTCCTCCTCTGTTACCCCTTTTACTGCCAATTTTTCTTTCATCCCTGAGACCATGCCGCCCATCCCTCTACCTTTAACGTGTTCCTTTCTTGCTTGTTGCATCGTCCACACATAACCTTTAGGTAACATCCTTTTCATCTCCTTACAGTCCTTCTCATCCGCCCAGATTTCACTCATCATAATCAAGTCCCACTTTTCCAACTCCCGCTAAAATCGTTCATTCTTGCTCTTCAACCCTGACACATTCCAGAAAGCTATTTTCACGTTTTTCTCCTCCCTTGCCTCACCTATCCTCCTCACTTTTCTTCCACCTTGCCGTTTGGAAACCCCTCTGAACCATTCCCCGGTCCCAGAACCATTCCTCCCCAGTTTTCCATAATTTGTCTCTCCCTATCCATACCGTGCGCCCCTTTTTCCTCTCTACCCATGCCCTCTGCTCTATTTGCCATCTCCTTTTCCTCTCCCTCCATGTCAAATCCTTTTCAGTTCTTTCCCTTCTTCCTCTCAATAATTTGTTTTCCTCCATAATTTTCTTTTTCTCCTCCTCACTCTCTACTTCAACTAGAAACATTCCTTCTTTTCCTTCTTTCGTCCATCCTATTCTCTCAACTCCTTGTACCTTACCTGAACTCCAATATCTCTCAAAAATTTTTGTTTCCCGCTTCTCCTGTTTCACTCTCCACTTTTAATCCCTTATCTACTGTTTTGTTTTTCTTCTTCAACCTTTCCTCCCCTTCCAATCTTACTCAGTCTTTTCTTTAATCTTTCATTCTTATTTTGCAAGTTATCACTCCCTTGTACTATTTCCGCACTCTCTGTTTCCTTCCCCATATGCTTATTCCTGATTTCTAAGTTGCTCATCCATTCTTCCAACTGTTTTATCTCACTATTTCTCTTTTCGTCATCCTCGTTCTTTCTATTCTCTATGCTCTTTAGTTTACCCCATACCTTGTCTTTCTCCTGTTTCCAGAGTTTATCCCACTTTTCTCTTATTTTTCTCACTTCCCCCCTTACATCATTACCCTGCCTAGTCATATCCCTATTCATATCATCCAATCTCTTTCTTGTTTCCTCTCTAAACCCCTTTATAAGAGCTTCCAGTTTTTCAAACATCCCCCCCCCCCTATCTCTTTCTGGTGTTTTCGTTTAGTCCTAACTTTCTTGTTTCCCTTGTCCCTTTCTAATTCATCGCCCCATTTCTCTCCTTTTTTCTTTCCCTTTGCTGCTGGTCGCGCTCACCTTTTTTTCGCCATTCGTCCAAACTCCTATTCGAGTCCGTGCTGTCTAGCTTGTTGAGGCGCTGTAAGTTTGAGGGTCTCCCGCATTTATGGCCCGTGCCTGATTCCCTTCTCTCTGCCGTCCCCACCCTGGTCGGCGTCTCTGAAGTCTCCTCACCGCTACTGTCAGCTTCACCCTTTTCCCTGCTAACCGCGCTCTCATCTTCGTCATCTCTTATTTCGGCTGCCTGTTGTTCTGTGCGAACGTCCAGTGATTGTCACCCTCTGGCGCCCGTTTGTGGACTTCGTACCGTCCACATCCTACCTTACCCAGTGAGCCGCGACGTTTCCCGCTCTTTACTCACCTACCTCTTGCCCCCCTTTCCCAGCAACTATTTTTACTGCTCTTAACCTCAAAAATTTCGCACGCTCCAATTTCCACTTCACACAACTTACTTTCACCCTTTACACTTTTGCCTTCACTCACCCTTCTTCCTTTACACCTGGTCTCCGCACTCACTGCTCTTTCTGCATCCACACACGCTTATTCCCTTCACCAAAGCCAAAAAAAAAACAACACTTGACAAAAAAGGGTTCTCTCACGATCGGTACCGGAAGCCTTTTCGATTTCGAATGTTCAACCTTGTTAAATTTCAAACACTAGTAATTTATAATTTTCTAATTTATAAAGAATCAATAACGGGACTCAGATAGTTCCATTTTTTTGAAAAATTCGACTTTAAAAATAAAGTGTGACTGTAATCGATTTTTTTCTGTTTTTCTCACTAGTTTACTACTCCCCTTAAATTTTAATCACATTAAACATATCAGAATTGAAATTGAAAACGTAAAAAGTATTCTACCATTTTAATATAATATATTTTAATAATAGCTTTATAATTAAACAATTTTGAATTAATAGCTTTTAAAATGGAAAAACTAGTAATTGCGTGAATCCTTCAAGGTTCTTAATCATTTTTTCTGTCTTGAAAATAGTTCAAGTGAAAAATCCTTCCCAATTAATAAGAATTTAAAATCAAATAAAGTTAAAATTAAAAAATGGAAAAACATTTTTTTCGAATTTGCAAGCATTTCAATTTCTAAAAAAGCAGAACTTGGAAACTAAGACGATTTGAAAACTTCTGAATTAGAACATTTCTAAATTAAGACAAAACAAGTTCAAAAAGAATGTAAATTATGTACTTGTCTCATTTGTACATAATCCAAGTTCATTTTTTCAATTTCAGTAAATTGTATAGGAATTAATAAAGTTATAAAATGAAATGAAATTTGAAAGCATATTTCAATTTCAAATCTGATCATTGAATTTAAATTGAATTTCAATGACGGACCGACTTTAAATTTGTAATACATTGAATTGCATTTTAAAGATTGAACTCCAATCTGAAAGTCTTAGATTTTAGAAGATTTTTTCTTTATCTTTGAAAATAATTAAAATTCAAAGTTGAATTAATTTCATTCAATTAATATTCTTTTTTATAATATTTTTGTATGCCCACAAGAGTCTCTAATTTTTGTGGACTTATGATGTCATTATGAGATCTAGATTGTTTTGAAAATTGCCGGGGAAAAAATCTGGAAAGGGCCCGGAGAATTATAATTTAATTATATTTATAATTTTTTTTAAATCGCCAAAAATAAACAAATTTAACTTGCAAAACATTGCTTATTGTCTTATATGTATATTTTTACATAGATACGCACAAGGTTTGCTCTATTTTTCTTAGTTGAAAAGAAAAAATGGATTTCTTTACGTAAATCTTGTACTTATTACTGAAGAAATAAAATTCTTAATATTTGAGTATTTGTTGCAGTATCTTAAAAAGTCTCATGCGACAAATGCGATTTTTTAAGCCAGTGTAGAATTGTATAAAATTGACTAATGTTCTCTTTTTTTTCTTTAGGCTGTGAGAAAGTTACTAACAACGGAGTCTTGAGTATTTCAACCCTGCCGCATCTCCAACATCTGATAATATCACAACTGACCTGCGTGAGCGACAGATTTCTAGGCAGAATTCACAATTTAAGAGTCCTGGACTGCCAATATTGTCCACGAATGAGCGATGAGGGTCTCGGTATTTTAGTCGAACGATCTCCCGAGCTCAGAATCTTAATTCTCGAAGGCTGTAAACTCGTTACAGAAAAACTCCTCGACGTGGCAGTGGAAGCAACCGAGTCTCGTTCAAACAACGTCGTCTTAAACATCAGCATGAACAGCAATGCTAGTTCAGACATTACAAAATTCAACCAAGCATCGCCCTTATTACGCGTCGTGAGCAAAATCACGCGCCAAGAGTCTCGCAGAATGGATTTCAAAGACGAATATTTCCCTGTCGAGGAAGACAATTTCGTTACTTCCGAATTCTCCAATATTGAGAAATTCATTTCTTTATAAAAAACAGAGTTAAATCTTTCTCATAAAACTCATTTCCTTAAAAATTTGTATTCAGGAAATGCAAATTTTACAACTGGAGATTTAAAAAACTTTCAATTCATTGATTTTGTTTCAGTTCATTTATTACATATATATATTGAATATTTTATTTTACAATCTATCCGTTTTTTAAATGAATAAGCCCAATACTAAATTTTTCATATCCATGAAAGAACATGTTTTAGCGAAAGGAAAATTCTACATAAATTCTCTAACCATAAAGGAAGTCTGACTTTAATCTAGTAGCAACATTTGAAAAATGACTTGGAAAAAAGGAACTACAAACGAAAATGTCGACTTGAAAAAGCAATTTATTGTATATTTTCTCCGAGGCGAAGGTGACTTTCTTCTCATAATTTAATCATATGGTAGAGTAAGAGTTCACTTGTTTTATTGCGGGCTTCCAACCCCGTTTACTCGTCCAAAGGGCCCGTTTTTGTGTGGTGCTTCTCAGAAGGAGAGTCGGTTGTTGTCGTTTCGACGCGAGAAAAAAATCTGGCACTCATCACAGCAAAGCGATTGCGTTCAACCGTGGCTCTTGCTCGAAGCTTTCCACTTTGTGTGAAATGCTTCGATGTGCTCGAGATTAACTCCTGAAACGAA
The DNA here is from genome assembly GCA_011634705.1 of Andricus grossulariae. NCBI lineage: Eukaryota > Metazoa > Arthropoda > Insecta > Hymenoptera > Cynipidae > Andricus > Andricus grossulariae. Next base: position 7,360 of record JAABKJ010006369.1, read on the forward strand.
AAATTGTACGCTGATTATACTAATAAATTTACAAATCCACAGACCATGATCTCAAAGAATTGAAAATGTACATATTTAAAATGTTTGTATTTATGGTTCAAAATGTTGGTCAATTTTTAAAAAGGCTCAAATCGATACCTCCATTTAAAAAGAACCTTTCTCGGAGTGTAAGTTTCAAAAAACGACTCTGGCGTTGGCCGTCAAAACTAACCAATCTGCGTTGTAAGTTGGCCCCTCGTTTTAGAATACGTACGCGATAAATAGCAGACAGGTTTAGTAATAAATACTCTGTGGTTTAGTATATTATTTAGAATTATTTTTAATTCTTTTCAGTTCTTTCGAATGACTTGGAAAGCTTTGAAACTCCTGCAAATTATTTTTACTCCCTTTAAATCATCTGAATTTCTCTGCATTCCTTGATATCGTGGAAATCCAGAACATCAACACAATGTAAAGAATTCGAAAGAATTCAATGAATGTATAAGAATTCAAATAAATTAGAAGAATTCAACAGAAAATGTAAGGAATTCGTAAGAATTCAATGAATTTAGAAGAATTTAAGGAATTCGGAAGAATTCAATGAATTTGGAACAATTCAAGGTATTCGGAAGAATTCAATGAATTTAGAAGAATTTAAGGAGTTCGGGAGAATGCAGAAAATTCTTAGAATTCAAGCAATTCAGGGAATTCAGAAGATTTCAGGAAATTCAAAAGAGTTGAGGAAATTCAAAAGATTTGGGGAAATTTAGAAGATTTCAACGAAGCTAAATGAATTTGAAAGAGTTTAACAGATTGTCATGCAATTCAAAAGAATCCAAAGGATTGAAAGAATTCAAATGAATAAAAAATAATTCTAAATAATATATTCAACCAGAGTGTATTGATTACTAAACCTGTCAGCTATTTATCGCGTATTTGTACTAAACTAAAGCGAGGGGCCAACTCAAAAAGCTGAGTGTTTAGTTTACACGACCTACACGAGAGTAGTCGTTTTATTGTTATACGTACACTCCGAGAGAGGTTCTTTCAGGGTGGAGGAATCGCTGGAGGTATCGTGAAATTGAATTTCGCAGACCTGCGCTTTTCGCTAATCCTTCGGGGCTGACAGTAAGTGCCTTTTGGTCCTCGGCGCTGCATCCGGTGAGTAAGGTCACGACTGGAATTTCTGAGTCGCTAGTCAAACCGACTTTGGATTGTTGGGTGAGATAATGACAGCACTCGATGATTTGGAAGTAGAGCCATGCTTCCTTGTCTTTCGGCCTGGGACCTTTAATTAGAGGAAGTGGTAATCGCTCATGAGGCCTTTGCGCCCTAAGAAATCGAGATCCACGTCTTAATTGTCCTTCCAACCATCTCGTGGCTTCCCTTGCTTGAGCGCTCGTTCGCTTGACTTCGTCCAAAGCAGAAACCACTAAAACCACAAAACATTACAAATTGCTAAGCAAAATTTGATTAATTGATCACCACTTTTTTCAACTCTGACTAAATAGTATTATTAAGTTAGTATTTTTTGTATCTTTGGTATGTGCGACTGAAAATGATTCAAGCAATGAATACTGGATGAGTTATTAGATTACGATAACAGATTTATAAGAACGTGTACAATGGGTTGAAGGCGTGTTTTAGTTATGTGGTGATTGTACTGATACTAATAATGTATACAATGATTCACATTCAGAAGAGTAAAACTTGTAGAACGTCCTCGTTTATTTTTATATTCATCCTCTGAATTTATCCTTCCCTGCAATATGTATTTCGAATATTATTTTTTAAATGCAAATAAAGTCAAACGGGCAGCTTTCATAATTAGGGAGTCATTGAATGAAAAGATTTAAAATCGTAAAACTAAATATTTGTAAATTTAAAGCACTCAAAATTCGACATATGCAAAACGAAGCTATGTTTTATAACTGAAGTCAGTCCAATTATTTAATATTAAATAATTCGAAAAAGTGTTTGAAACAGAACTTTTAATTAAAAGCACGATCATTAGTTCAGAACGAGGGGTTGTCAACTAACTCAACCGATCGGGTGTACACATACTCTGACTTCAGGATATTTCAATGACTTCAGAAGATTTCACTGACTTTAGACGATTTCAAGAGAATTCCAATAATTTCAAGTCCCTTCATGTGAATTTATTTAAATTCAAATGACTTCAGATATTTCAAATTTCAAGATAATTCAAGTAAAATCAAATTAATTTAAGTGATTTGAAGTGACTCCAGATATTTTAAAGACTTTCGTCACTTCTGGAGATTTCAGAAAATTTTCGGAGTATTCACTGACTTCAGGATATTTTACTAAATTTGCGAGACTTCATTAATTTTACTTCCGTAGATTTGCAAAAATCGCGAATATTAATTGTTTTCGTATAATGAATAATATTTCCAAAAATCTTGTTAAATTTCAATATTTTCAGTTTTTCTACGAAAAAACTTCATTTTTATAAACGTAAAAAAAAACTAAAATAATTTTTAAAAGCTTTGCAAAATTTCATAAAATTTATTTCAGTCTGTAGAATCTGTCTCGTACTCAACCTTTACAAAAAAAGAAAAGTGAGAAGATTTCAGCAACTAATCTAGGATCTGGTCATTCTATTAGCTAAAATCTTCTCATTATATTGTTTGAGTAAATTTCGAATGCGATAATATTTGTACAGGCTCAACAAAATTTCGGATGGTTTAAAAAGCTTTAAAAAATGATTATTTTAGTTATTTCAGCTTCATAAACATGATATTTAGCCGTACAAAAATAAAAATATTGAAATGTTGCAAGATTTTCGAAAATTAGACATATTATGTATATTACGAAAACAACATTAATGTTAGCGATTTTGCAAAACTCTTGAGATTTACAAATTTTTTAATCTTCATTTAATTCAGGGTGTGGCCATTTTAATTATTAAACTCTTCTGAACTTTTTACATTCTCCTCAGAGAAGGTATTAATATTTGTCTAAAATTTTCCCCCCCCCCCCGTTGTTGTAAAATGTCCACGTTTTGAGAAAATCTGAACCCGAAAAACAGGTTTTTACGTATGTGCCTGTTTGTGACTGCGTGCGTCTGTCTGTGGATTTTTAGTCTGTCAGCACGATAACTTTCAAAATAATTGACAGATTAGATTGCCCTTTGGTACACTCTTTGAGTGTCAGAAACTGAAGGTCAAGTTCAAGATAAAAAATCAAAAAGTTAGAGCATTTTCAAAATTTTTGGGAATTTTTTTTTTTTCAAATTTTAATAATTCTATGTACGGCTATCCATAGTACTCAGATAGTCAAACAATTTGTCATTACGACTTTTTTCGATAAAACGAAAATCATAAGGGTTTTAACATTTGCAAAATTGAAGAAAAAAAAAAAAAAAATGAAAATTGTAAGCTTAAAAAAAAGCACAATATAAAAGAAAGTAAAGAGAAGAAAAACGTTGATTTTTGAAAGCCCTGAAAGATTATCATAACAACTTTTTCCATTTTCTTGAAAAATCCAAAATTAAAATGTTGAGCCAAATAACGTGAGATACGAAGACAAGTTAAGATATAAAAATTGTTGCCTTCACGAAGACCTGCAAACGTTCCTTTGAACATTTTTTGGTAGAAGGCATAGTTTGTTTTTTAACTATAAGAAATGATTTTGGAATATTTTTTGACCAACGGTTCTGAATTTAATCACAAAAAAGAATAATAAAAAATTCCATTTTGCGGTCAAACTGTGCAAGATACGAAGAAAGATGAATAGATGAAAATTATGCAACCCCAGAAGATCTAGAAATTTGTTATTAATCACCGTTTGATAGGACGCGTAGTTTTTGTTTTAATCGTAAAAAAAAACATTAAAAATGAAAAAAATTAAATTTTTAGAAAAACGACACAAGGAACGAAAAAGATTAAAAGACAAAAGTTGTTAACCCCAAAAAGAACTACAAACTTCTTATTAATTTTTTTTGTTATATGATGCGTAGTCCTTGTTTAAATCGTAAAAAAGAACATTCAGTATAAGAAAGTGACTTTTTGGAAAAACGAGATAAGATACAAAAAAAAAAAAAAATGAATTAACAAAAGTTGTTCGCCTAAAAAGGAGCTATAATTTTTTTTAAATCATTTTTGTATATGACGCGTCATTTTTGTTTTAATCACAAAAAATAACATTGAAAATTTTTTAAATTTAATTTTTCGGACAAATGACACAATGTACGAAAAAAATTAATATACAAAAGTTGTTGAACCAAAAAAGATCTAAGAATTTTAATAAAAAATACATTAAAAATGAACTTTTTCGAGAAACGATTCAAGATACAATAAAATTTTATTTAACCAAATTTGTCGCCTAAATTATATCTACAAATTCGCTCAAAACCACTTTATGTTGGGACGCGTATTTTTATGTAAATCGTAAAAAATAACATTGTAAATAGACAAATTAAATTATTGGAAAAACAACACAAGATGGAATAAAATGTTTAATAAAAAAATTGTTTTTGTTTTTGATCGGATGCACATTTTTTTAATTATAAAAACAAGAAAATGAAAATATGCCTGTTACAATATCAATGCATATTATGAATTGTAATAATATACATGTATTGAAATGATAAATTTTGTAAGGTAGCTGAGAATAAAAGTTTAGGCAAAATAAAGAACAAATGTTAAAGTTATCATGAAAAATAAAATTTGTATTTTATTTTGTAATATCTGAATAAGCAGTCCCGGACCGAGATACAGAAATAAATATAAAAGACATTTGATATGTAGAAAAGTTCGCATTTTGGACAAAATCGAGTGAGAAACACGAAACATATGATGAGTATGTGTTCGTTAAAGCCGAAAGAGCTTTAACAAAAGAGAATTCACAATAACCAAATTACCGTCTTCGATGTTTTAATCTTTAATTTAAAAAGGTATGTGCACAAATGTGGGGGAATCATATATAAAGACTGAGCGCGTAGCGCGAGATAAATATATTATCAAGCGCGAGATCCAACAGACTTTAGATTTTAGGACAGTTTGCAAAGCTTTTAAAAATGATTTTAGCTTTTTCAGGTTTATAAAAATGAGATTTTGTCTTAGAAAAACTGAAAATTTGAAAAATTTAAAAAGATTTCACAAAGATTTCAAAACTTTCACAAAGATTTTTAAGATTCCAAAAGATTTGATTGAAAAAGGAGAGAAAACAAAATATTAGCAAATGTTTTACTCACCAACCGCGGGGATGACAATGATGAACTTTTTCGCATAAACAAGTCGCTTCAAGGCCGGTGTATGTTTGGCCAAAGCCTCGTGATCAGGAACCAAATAAGGGGACATCAGTCTTGATCTCAATCTGCTCTCTAAAGCTCTAACTTCTGCCTTCAGCCACAATCTTCCCATATGTCTCATCAATTTGCCCCTTGGGTGATCAACATCCGCATTATTTCCCTCCTTCCCTCCCCCACCCATTGAAACTGAATTATCTGAGTCGTCCATAACAAAAATTTTTTTCTCTTCGTCATACGATAATCGCAAGTCTTCTATCGAACTCAAATATCTTCCAAACTGCATCAATTTCAAGCTTCTCAACAGAGCGCGTTCTTTCCTATCGACTTTAAATCTCCTCAACAATTTCCAGTCTAGATGCTTGTGAGCTTCTTCTAAATCCTTCATGCCTCTTAAATTTATATCCTCTGGCAGAGGAACTTTCGCTACTGCCTCTTCCAAATTGTCTACCCTCGACAAAAAAACCGAGTGTTCTTCTCGATTTTCCGCAAGAAGATTTAAGTCCATTTTCGTTAAATTGAGCAAAGTAGTTATACGTTTCATCAGAGTTTTCGAACCCTTCGAGCAGGTTTTTATGATCTCTGGGTTGCATTTCAACCAGTCGCAGCATAATTTTACCGAAGCGAGAATTCCTTCAGAGGCGAGGACATCGAGAATGAGATTTTGGTCTAGACTCTGCTTCTTTAATTGAGCGACGTAGGCTATCGTGTTCGTGGATCCACTATTTTCTTCATAAGCACTGCTGGAATCCACATTCGGTGTCAGAGTAATGACACTACCGGAATTAGTGGTTGAACTCTTATCGTTGAATTTTGTATCGGCTTGATCATCACTAACGTCCTTTCCGTTTCCTAAGATAGCAGCATTGTCGGAAGTGTTTCTCTGATTCGGAAGATCATGGCCATTGATTTGATTGTCATTCGCGTTCTCAGATTTGAGATCATCTTTGGGTCCTTCTTCATCAGATAAATCATCAGACAAAGCTTCATCTGAGAGCGGATTCTCCCCACTCAAAGCATCTTCCTCAGTCTCAGAAATATCTGAATTCATTTCATCACTAGAAGAAAAAAGATCATTTCCATCCGCGTCGCTATTATCTGAATCAGAGCTGTTTCTTCGCTTCCTTCGACGCAGTTTAGTCAAAAGACTTTTGGATTTATCCTTCGATCTTTTGACTCCATTTGTGTGATTGCCATTCGTTTCTCTCTCTTTTTTTCCACTTAAAACTAATGACTCGGGTACGTTTGAAGATTCATCCTTTGCACTGATTTCCTCCTCTTCTTTAATCAACTCGTTTTCGAAGTCTGAAAAGTGTAAATTCAAATCTACGTTCTCTCCATTCGCGAGCGAGATGTCGATCAAGGATTCCTGAATTCTCAGAATCGTTGAGTGAACTAGTTGAGATAACACAGCCAGCGTAAAGGCAATGACTCCCTGAACATCGCAGGAGTCTTTGTTGCGCAATTTTGATATGGTCATGAGGCAGATTGACATGATTTTGAAAATCATGTCGTCACTTAGATAAATAGTTTCTTCTATTTTACAAGACTGAAGATAAGTTTCTATGTCGTCTACGTCTTCGACAGGTCTTTTGTTGCTCGGAAAGGACCGTTCGAAGGTCAAGCAACTTTCAATAACGTTTAGCAATGCCTGAAAAAAAGGGGAAAATTTTTTTAAATACTCCAAGTGAATTTTCAGAATGATGTTAACAGGCCTCGAATACACTTCAGCGATATGAAAAAGTTTTAATAGTAGAGACTACGCAGGCCTCTAATCGGTTAGAATACAATTTCGAAAAGTTTATTCATTTATAATACAGAGTAAAAGTTTCATATGATACATATCATATGAAGAACTCCAATTTGAAATATTTTGATTTTTAACGAAGAAAATGGGATACGTTATTTATGGGACACATTATACATGCAGAAAAATAAATAATAATAAACAATATTTAGTAAGTTAAAGTTTATTTTTAGCATAAAATCCTATGCATTTGCAAACTGTATTTGCAGAAAGGAAATAAACTTTACAGGTGACACAAAGATTAAACACTGTCAGACCTGTAGGATAAAGGTTGGCTTCGAGACTTGTGTTTTGTTATTTAGTTTAATATTAACCCGATCTCAATACACTACAAGATCCATTACATTTTTTTATGTTATAAGTCTTATATATATGTAACATAAAAAAAATGTATTATAAAGCATACCAAAATTGAAGAAAAAAAACAGTATTGCAAAGAAATTACATGAAATTCTATTGATAATTTTGCACTTTATGGAGGTATTTTAAATTTCTAAAAAAAAAATGGTTTATATTCGAAATTTAACCCAAGAACAACTTGAACTTTCAGAACACTACTAACAACGTGGGGTGGGATCCAACCCAACTTAATATTTCCTGTTATTTGTGATGAATTTGACATTCTGAAGGGGAGAGATGGTTGGTAATCCATTTCAGATATAAAAAACGTTCCTTTTGTGGGAAAAAATTGTTGTGAACAAAGTAGGTATCATGTTTCTCAATCGAATTATTCTGGAAGATCATCAGCATTCAGGCAGCCATAGCTAATCACTTTTTTATGCTCACCACATGAACATTTACCACATTTTTCGTAAAATGAATAGCCTTTCCTGTCCTTCCTGACCTGCAAAGGCTAGAACAAGACTGTATTTGAGGGTACTGGGAAGGAGAAGGTGATAAGAAATATTCACGCATGTGGAGCTTCAAGTAATCAGAGCTTGGATGAGATTCCATCCAGACGTTGTTGTTCTCGGGTTACTACTTGAAAATCCTGAAATTGATCAAAATCATTCAGATTACACTGAAGATGATAAAATTAATATTTATAAGCCAATTTATCATTTTGCATGGATAAGAAACTTATCATGATTAGTGAAGTCACAAATAACAAAAGGTCATCAACCCACTTTAATATGTGATGGTTGTTTATGTCACTTTAAAATGGAAACTTCTTTTCAAAGACATAAAATCGATTATGAAAATGTAAATAAATGTAGGGTAAGAATGCCTGCAAAAGAAGGTCAAAAGAATATAATGAGATTTAGAAATAAAGACAAATTTCCTTTCGTTGTTTATGCTGAGTCTGAATGCCTTTTAGGACCGATAAATGATACATATTCAAATTCAAAAACTAAAGTGTATTAAAAAAACATGTACCTTATAGCATAGGTTATTACATGCAATTTGATTTTGATGATTCTATTTCTTATATTAAAGTATATGATGAAAAAGATTGCATAGATTGTTTCATAGATGAATTGAAAGAATTAGCTAAAAGAGTTGAATCATATTTGAAAAACATTACACCAATGGAACCCTTAAGTTGACAGCAACAAAAGGATTTCAATTTAGATAAAAACGGTCATATTTGTGAAAAAGTTTTGAAAACTGATGATATAAAAAATCGTGACCATTGTCACCTTACAGGTAAATTTAGGGTAGCTAGCCATACATCATACAATTTGGGATATAAAAACTCTTATATAATTCCAATCGTATTTCACCATTTATCTGGTTACGATTCTAATTTTTTAATTAAAAGGTTAGCAACTCGTTTTACAGGGGGCATTACATTATTACCTGTAAATAAAGATAAATATATATCTTTTACTAAACATGTCGAGGGTAGAAATGTGCATCTGAAGTTTATTCACTCTTTCAAATTGATGTCAAGTAGTACAGATAATTTAGCTTCATATATCAGCAATGATAAAAAAGTAATTACAAGAAAGCACGGTAGAAATGATTCTGAATTGAATTTATTATTAAGAAAAAATGTTTTTCCCTATGATTATATTACCTGTAGGGGGAAATTGAAAGAAGAAATTTTATCCTAAAAAGAAGTGGCAAGTTTTTGAATTGAAATCTTCAGGTCAATATTCAGATCTATGCCTGAAAATGATATTTTGCTTTTAGCTTGTGTTTTTAAAAATATTAGAAGTACATTTTTTATACATATCATTGAGACCCATTGCATTACTTTACCGCACCAGGAATTGCTTTGATGCGATGTTGATATACACAGAAATTTAACTTGAATTGCTAACGGATTCAGAAATATTATTATTCATTGAAAATTCTATTAGGGGTGGTGTATCACAATGCTCCAACAGATAAGAAAAAGTTAATAATAGATTCACGGGGTGTGATTTTAATCCATTAAATCCAGAATCATATATTTTTTATTTTGATATAAATAATCAATATGGCGCCGCGATGAGTGAATATTTACCATACCAACATTTTCAATGGGTACACGATTTTTTATCATTAACTTTTGTAATCTTCAGGATGATTCCACAATTGGTTACATACTTCAAGTTGATTTTGAATATCCAGAGGAGCTTCATAGTTTGCATAAAGATTTACCTTTATGTCAACAGCACATCATCCCTCCCTTTCTCAAATGTAGAATTGATAAACTGATGACAAGTCTGCACAATAAACAAAAATATATACTTCATTATAGAAATTTAAAGCAGTATTTAACTAAGTTTAGATATAAAGTTAAAAAATATTCATAGGGTTTTAAAGTTTGAACAAGAACCATGGTTGAAAAGTTACATTGATTTAAATACAGAAATACGGAAAAAATCTTCAAACGATTTTGAAAAAAAATGTTATAAGGTAATGAATAACTCCGTAGTTGAAAAATCATGGGAAATGTGCGAAACATAAAGATGTTAGACTCGTCACACATTGGGAGAGATGGTATGGTTCAAAAGCACTCATCGCTAAACCAAATTTCCACAGTTGTAGTGTATTTCATGAAAATATGGTCATTATTGAACTATATCAGTTAAAGATTAAATTTAATCAAGCTATTTATGTGGAATTCACCATCCTCGACATTTCAAAAATAATGATCTATCATTTCCACTACAATTACATGAAGCAGACTTTTAATAATAATGCAAAATTGCTTTATACTGACACAGATAGTCTAATTTATCATCTAACAGCTCAAAATTTTTATGACTATATAAAAAGAGATATATATAGATTTGATATATCTGACTATCCTCCAAACATTGTTTATGGAATTCCTCTTACAAATAAAAAAGTGCTTGGTCTCATGAAAGATGAGTGTAATGGAAAAATTCTAACTGAATTCGTGGGTTTGAGATCAAAATTATATTCATATAAAATTCTAAATGAAAAAGAACGGAGAAAAAAAGCTAAAGGTGTTAAACAATCATCTATAAAAAAAATTGCGTTAGAAGATTATAAAAATTGTCTATTTTCCTGTGAAAATCTTACAAAATCTCAGTGCCTAATTCAAAGCCGAAAACATCAAGTTCACTCAATTGAACAGAAAAACATTGCTTTCAGGGCCGGCGGAACTAAGGTTATCTGTCTTTCTCGCTCCTTAAGAAGTGTGAATGCAAAATAATTAGAGTAAGCGAGACACTCGCATGTGGAAAACAGATGACGGTTTTCCACATGCGAGTGTCTCGCTTACTCTAATTCCTTTACATTCACGCTTCTTAAGGAGCGAGAAAGATAGATAACCTGCGTTCCGCCGGCTCTGATTGCTTTGAATTGGCAAGACGATAAAAGGATCATTCTTTCTGATAGTACGAACACTCTACCATGGGGTTACAAAAGATTAAAAAAAAGTCCTTCAAACAAAGCTCGAGATATAAAAGTTGGCTATCCATCTAGAGCTATATTCAGTATTCAACCATTGACAAAGCTCAAACCCAAGTTTACAACCCCCGGTGAAACCTCTACTACTCCAGTCTCCCATGCAGTGAATTTTCAAAAAGTTGAAAAGTAAGTTTTAATTTAATTAATATTTTATTTTCATAAAGAAAATAGTTATTTTCAAAAGTGTTGTTTTTTTCAAGTGAACTTCATTTTTAGTTTTGATTTTAATTATGTTTTTTCAAAACTGATTTGTTCTTGTTTTAAAAAGTGACATCAAGTGTACGTTATTTAATGAATGTTAAAATTTGGATTCATATTAACTTTTTTTTAGGGCTTTTTTTATTTTAATTCTGTTTCAATTGACTTTAAAAAAAAATATCATTTTTGGAAATTCTATTTTTATTTTAAAACGATCGTTTTTGATTAATATTTTATTAAAAATAGTTATATTTTAAAGTGTTATTTTAAAGTGAACTTCATTTTAATTTTTTGATTTTTAAATAATATTTTTTCAACTGATTTTGTGTTTGTGTGTTTTTTCAAGTGAACTTAATTTAATTTTTTATTTTAATTGATATTGTTTTCAAATTAATTTTGAGTTTGTTTGTTTTTAAAAGTGAACTTCATTTAATTCAATTTTGATTTTTTAATTCATATTTTTCTAACTGATTTAAAAAAATTAAATTTTAACTTTTAGATTTTTTTAAATATTGTAAAGGTATCAAGCTTAAGTTATTTTAATGAGTTTGAAAAATTTTAAATAGATATTAACTTTTTTCGCATGCTTTTAAATTTTGAATTCTTTTTCAATTGGCTTTTAAAAAAAATATGAACATTTTTTGAAAATTAATCACTGATTTTTACCATTTTGTTTCAGCCATGGAATACATCTACATCATGGAGGTTGTCCGCGTACCACTGCAGTGGATCATGTGTGTCCCTTTGGCCACTATCAAAGAGGGGGTCAGGACGGCCTTGCTAACATATGTAGCAGAATTGTCTGTTGGGACTCTCCCCGAAAATATGGAGTTGCAGATGGAAATTGGGGATGTAAACACAACCCTGAGGGTTTTCAGCCCTGGAAACGACTGTGGACGGGGCGAATATCACACTCGTTACACAATATTCTATAAAAAAATTAATTTATTTTAAAAATGCTTTTTATATTTTTACATGTACCGTAAAAACTAAAAAAATTAAATAAAAAATATGAAAAGTAATATGGCGTTGATTTATTTTAATAAAATCTCAATTTTAGATTTATTAAATACTTGTAATTAAAGTAAATATATATTTAAAACTTTTTTCTTTTGCTTATATTTTTAGGTATAGGTATAAAATAATACAATTTTCTACATTTGAAAACTTTTATTATTATTATTAAAAAAAGAATTGTACATTTTGACAATAAATTAAAAAACTAACATGTATTAGGTATGAAAAAAGAATGATATTTGAGGAACGTTTCTATAATCCTAACTTTTTATAATTAGAAATAGTTTCAAATCATACAATCTTATTCGATGACTCATATTTTAAATTTTGAAGCGCTGGACATTTCAAATCATGTGAATCAGATATTTCTATAAAACTTTTTTTTACAAATCGCTTTGACCAGTCCTTTTTCTCTAAACCTTTCACATACATTTTTTTAACCTTCTTAAAAAATAGTTTCAATTATTACATTCAGTAGCGTATAAGGTACATCACCAAAATTCTAGGATATTCCATGTAAATTATTTCCCAACCAAATATTTATTCTTCTATACTTTAATGATAGGTAACTTTTTTTTCATAAGTGGTTTAAAAATAAAATTATATGGATTTTCTAGATCATAATTAATCGTAAGTATGTAGATAACACTTTAATCATAAATTCATTAACAGGTAACTTGAATCCTTGAATATCCACTATAAATTCCATTGTGAATTATACTGAATGTATAAAAGAGAAGCAAATGTATTTATACCAAATTTTTAAGCCCACCACTAATTGGTTTATACTCAACGATACGATTAAAGGTGCATGGTTTATAAATTCTTCTTTCCCCAACAAAGGTTGTGATTATTTACCATAATAAGTAGCTTGAAAGTTTGCATACATATCATAAAGTAAAGCATATTGATGTCTGCTAATATTATCTCTGTTTGTTTGAAAACCTAGTATAACAAAACTCGGTTTTTTCAACTGATTTGATGTTTTTACAGTCCAAAAATGTGTCAACGTAGTTGGGAGTAAGGGATATTCATACAATTCCCAAGATCGGAAACTTATTGGAATTTCTATTGCATTAATTTCATATCTTGCTGCTTCAAAAAGAAAACAAATAGCATTACAAACTAAAGACGTTTTAGTTGATGGAGTTCCATCATTTTTCTCTAATTTCACACTTATATGAAGTGAACTTCGGCGTATGGTGGAGGCGTATGGTTGATGTGCATGCACCTCACAATGTGCGATAGATTCATTGTAAATTGCAGGAGCCGCTACTTTTAGTATGTCCTCTTCCATGGCAAACGATAAAACGATTACAGATGAAATTGAAGAAACACATACACACGAATTTGAATCTTTTTATCTTCCTCTTCCTGATTTTCCTCCTCGAGAATTAACCTTGAGCCCCAGGCTTCTTAGGAACTGTACGTTTTGAGGTGTCCACGCCTTGAGTAAAGGTTTTTGACTGACTTGTCTGAGACATGACACCTTATTATTATAACCGTAACCAACCCTTTTATTAAAAACCACCCCCATTTTATCGTAAAGATTTAATATGAAGTCTAACTGTTATAACCTCTCCACGAAAATTAACTAAATTTCCGTCTTGATCAACTATTCGTAATTGAATTTGATCTATTGTTTTGACTGCGATTGGTAAGTAAATGACGTGTGATGGGACTTCTACTATATTATATCCTGTAGGTACTTCAGGAAAAAATTTCTGAATTGTGAGCACCTTCTGATTATTGATATACGCACCTGTAGTTATACGACATTCAACTCTCAAAGAGTTCACTCTTATTATAGTCACCGGTGAATCAGATTCATGAACTTTATTAGCTTCAAGTACACGATGTGAGAACCCCAACGAACGACCTATAGAATCGTTAGGTTTAAAGTTTATGTTATAATTACACAAAATCTCACTGTGTAAAGTATTATTATTAGGTTCAATATGAATTTCAATGCCATACTGAGCTAAAATGTTTTGTAAGTATCTTTGAATATCATTTATTTCATAGCTACCAGTGGGGACAACAATTTCTTTATCATCAACATAAAATTTATTGCAACCAACATCCACATTTGGAATTGAATTAAATGTTAAAAATTCCACAGGTCCTAGAGCATAATTTTTATTGGGTGAATGTTCAATTGGCGGAAAATATTGCACTTCTAGTATAGAAGAGTTTCCCGATAGTGTTAATGTAAAAGAATCGTCCATGATCAGATCTGATCCATTTCATCTGATTACATAAAAACTTTAGACATAAATGACCACATATGAGTGTATCATAATTCTGGTACCTTTCATGATTGTATTTTATACTACCAACATCGAGATAATTAACGAGATCTAAAGGTGGGCGAAGATTTCAAAAACTATCAAAATAAATTACTTCATCCCCAACCTTTCTATATGCAACCCAATGTGTCCCAGAACCATTTTTATCATTAAGATTAACAATACCTGATTCTCGTTTATGAGGTCCATTTAAAGGTAATTGATTTCGCATAAAAACCCCACGAAAAT
>JAABKJ010006370.1:0-22036 GCA_011634705.1 Andricus grossulariae
TTTTAACACAATAGTTGAATTTTCCACTAAAAGAGATAATTTTTCAAATTTAACTGGAAAAGGTGCATTTTCCAGAAAAAAAATTTTTCATCCAAAAGAACAAATTGAAAAAAAATAGTGAAATTTTTAACAAAGAAGATTAATTTTCGACGGACAAAAAAAGAAATTTTCACCAAACAGTCGAATTTTCATTTAGAAAAAAATTTAACGAAAAATGACAAAGTTATATTTAAAAAAAAACGAATTTTTTATCCAAAAAGACAAATTGAAAACATATTGAAATTTTTATCCAAGAAAATTTATTTTAAACAAAAAAGATTAATTTTCGACCGAAAAATACGAAATTTTTAACAAACAGTCGAATTTTCAACTTGAAAAAAAATCAACGAAAAATGACAAAGTTAAATTTAAAACAAAAAAGAGTTTTTTATCCAAAAAGACAAATTGAAAAAATATAGGAATTTTTACACAATAAAATTTATTTTTGACAAAGAAGATTAATTTTCAACCGAAAAAGCCGAAATTTTCATTAAACAGTCGAATTTTCAACTAAAAAAAAATCAACGAAAAATGACAAAGTTACATTTTCAAAAAAAAAAAAAAAAAACGAATTTTTTATTCGAAAAGAAAGAACTTCAAAAAACAGTGTAATTTTTAACTTTCTTTTTAACTAAGTTATTTTCATCTGAAATCAAGAATCTTCAACTAGAAAAATGAATTTTTAAGGAAGTAGTTCAACTTTGAACTAAGTAGTAGAAGTTTCAAGCAACCAGTATATTTTGCAAGTGAAATATGTAAATTTTCAACTAAAAATGGATTGTTCAATTTTCACATAAAAAAATTAAATGTTGAGTTTTCAAACAAAAGATGAATTTTATACGAAGAAATTATCTTTCTACAGAGAAAGACAAAGTTTTAAAAAAACATGAATTTTCAATTTACAAAATATAAATTTTTGAACAAAAATAGAATATTTAAATTTTTAGTTTTGAAAATTAATATATAGCAAAAAAGAAAAATAAACGTTAACAAAATAATTGAAAACTACGTGGATTACTATGTTTCAATAGTACTCTGTCTTACAAAATGGCTACACTTTCGACCAAACTAAAAAATTAATCAAAAAAAAATTAGTTCAAATTTTCACCAATTAGTTGAATATTCAATTAAAAAATATATGAATTCTTAACGAAAAATTTAATAATTCATAGTTTAACAAAAAAATATTTTCATTTGAATGAAAAACACTTAGATTCATAAAAAAGTTGAAAAGAGTTTTAACTAAATTTTGGAATTTTCAACAAAAAAAGGTGAAATCCCAACCCATATAGATGAAGATTAAAAAAAAGTTGAATTATATTAACCAAAATAAGATTTTTAATCAACTAAATACACTTGCAAAAAATTATCGTTGAATAGTTTAATAAAATATATTTTTTAAATCTAAAAATCATTAAATTAGCGAATTCTTCATTTCGAAATTTTCTGCATTTTATGCCTTCAAAATAAATTTGATTTGATTTAAAGAAATTTCCTGTTTTTTTTTTTCAAATTCAAAATTTTTCTTTGAAGGAAGATCTTTTTTCAAATAAAAATGTATTTGTCATATTCATCTGAAAATTTATTTAAATCATAGAAAAATATTTCTTTGCCTCCATAAAATAAAGGAATATTATTTTTACAATAAAAATAAAATTAGGTGAAATAAAGTTCGTAAAAAATGATAACTTCTCCATTTTGAAGCAAGGTCACCATGTTTTTTGAGGTAACGCAATCTATTTAAAAATTTCACGATATTTCCTTATCACTGTTTCAATAAAGCTGGAGATCTTGCTAAAGAAAAACATGAGTTAAAAAAAAACTTAATAAATAAAAAAAAACGTTGAATTTTCAACAAAATAAGATTTTTAGTCAATAAAGGAAAAAAAAAGTCAACTAAATTGTTGAATTGAAGCCAAAAAAACGAATTTTAGAAAAACTAGTTCAATTTTTAAGCAGTGAACAGGAATACTAAAGAATAAATATTTAAAAAAAAAAACGTGTTTTCAAACAAAAAAAAATATATTCATTTGCAAATTTTCAAGGAGATTGATTTTCTACGGAAAAAGGCGTATTTTAAATATAATAGATGAATTTTCAAATAGAGAAGATAAATTTTTAATAAAAAAAGGAAAAGTTAGTTTAAAAAAAAAGCTTTGTCCAAAAAAATAAATGATAAAGAACAGTGAAATTTTTAACCAAAGAGATGATCCCAAAAAAATGAATTTTCAACCGAGAAGATTAATTTTTTGTCAAAAAAGACAAGGTTTCAACAAAACAGTTGAATTTACAACAAAAAAGAATAATGCAAACAATTGTCGATTTTTCTAAAAATTAAACAATTTTTAACCAAATTATTGAATTTCAACCAAAATCATAAATTTTCAATCGAGAAAGTTAATTTGAAACTAAAAAAGATAAATTATAAACAAAAAATTAAATATTCTAATTCTTAGTTCAGGAATTAATTTGAAACAAAAAAAGAAACGAATTTTCAAGAAAGTCATTGAATTCTCAATTAAAAAATAAATTTTGAACCACAAACCGATGTTTTAACAGAAAAGTTCAGTTTTGCTATAAAGTCAATTTTTTTAGAAAACTGTTAATTTTTGAATCCATAAAGATTAATTTTCAACAAAAATTAATTAATTCAATTTTCTACCAAGGAAGATTAATTTGCAATCCCAAAAAATTAGTTTATAAGTAAAAAAGATAATTTTTTTTTATTTGAACTTTGAACTAAGAAGCTGATTTTTCAGTTAAAAAGATAAATTCTTAAAACAACAATAGTTGATGTTTGAACAAACAAAAAAACGATTTCAAATCTAAATCATGTTTACATTTTGAATTGAAAAAATTGAGTCCCAGCCAAGAAAGAAACAAAAAACAAATTTTTAACAAAATAGTTAAGTTTTCAAAGATATTTTCAACCCAGAAGATTAATTTTCTACCGAAAATGAAGAAATATAAAATAAAAATTTTAATTTTTGAAAATGATATTTAGAAAAACCAAATAATTTCAAACAAAATATTTTAATCCTCAACAAAAAAATTCGATTTTGTAAGCAGTCTAATTTAACCAAAAATACAAATAATAACCAATATAAATGAATTTTCAGCATAATAGTTAAATTCCTAAGTTATAAATAATAAATTTTCAATAATAAATTGAATACTTAAAGTTTTAGTTCAAAAATTAATTTTCAAATAAAAAGAGACGAATTTTCAACAAAATGATTGAGAAATAAATTTTTAACGAACAAAACAACGATTTTTCAACAAAAAAGTTCAATTTGCATTCAAAAACATGAATTTTCAATCAAAAAGAAAATTTTCTTTGAAAGAGACGAATTTTCAAGAAAATAATGACACTGTCCGCCAAAGAGAATAAAAATTTTTATTCAAAAGAAAGTAGTTTTAATTTTCACAAAATAGTTGAATTTTTAACCAAAAAATATGGATTCTTAACAAAAAATGGATTAGTTCATATTTGAAACAAAAAAGCAAATTTTCAAAAGAATACTAACATTTTCAGTCTAAAAATAAATTATCAGCCGAAAAAGACTGAATTTTCAACAAAATAATTAAATTTTCATTTGAAAAATAAATTTTGAACCAAAAAATTACGATTTTTCAACAAAATAGTTCAATCTTCATTCAAAAACATGAATTTTTAACCAAGAAAGATAATTTTTCACGAAACAGACGAATTTTCAACAAAATAGTAACAGTTTCCACAAAAAAAAAAAAAATAAAAACAATTAGCTTAATTTTTAACCGTAAAATATGTACTCTAAACAAACGTAGTTGTCAATCTTGTAACAAAAAAATATTTTGATAATAAATCAAAAAAACTTGAATTCATAAAAAAATTGAATTTTGAGCAAAATAGTTGAATCCTCAATCAAAGCAAAATAACTTTTAACCAAACATTAGTCCTTTTAAACAAAAAAAAAGATAACATTTCTGCGAAAAGAGATGAATTTCAAAAACGAAAATTTCAAGTTGAAAAAAAAAGAAGTTTGATTTTCAACAAAATAAAATTTGTGGTCAAGATAGGGAAAAAAATCCACTAAATTGTTGAATTTCGAGCAAAAAAACACAAATTTTCAAGAAATCAGTTGAATTTTCAAACAAGAAATATTGATGTTCGAAAAAAAGTTATTTTTATCCAACTAATTGAATTTTTAACAATATATATAAACTTTCGTTAAAATAGTTTAATTTTCAACAAAAATGATGAATTTTCTAGTAATTTGATGAATATTCAACCCAAAAAAAAATTATTTTTTTAGTAAATTGGTTCCACTCGTTAGAAAGTTTTCGAATTTTCAACTAAAAAATATGAATCCTCAACAAAAAATATAATAGTATATATTACATAAAAACAAAACATTTTTATTTTCATTAAAAAATAGTTTGAATTAAAGTTTATGTAATATAAAGTAATATCTTGTTTTTTTCCTATTTAAATTATGTTAAAGAATGTTCTTTTACGAATATTTTTTTTATAAATAAAAAAGCAATGTCACTATGTAATGCGTGATATGTGACGTAGTCTATTTACAAATTTCAGATTATTTTCTGTTTATTGTTTCAATAAAGTCAAAGGTGTTAAGCAATCGCGTTCTTTTATTATACTTTTCTATTTGTCAGGTTTAATAAAATAGTTGACTTTTCAACCAAAACCATGAATCATCAACCAAGAAGATCAAGTTTCTGCAGAAAGAGAATACAAATTTTCGAAAAATAAATGATTTATCAAAAATTTGCATCAATTTTGAACATAGCAGTTGAATTTTCAACTAAAAAGGAACCATCTTCAACCTAATAGTTGATTTTTTAACTAAAGAATGATAAATTTTCAACCAAATAGTTGAGTTTGCAACTAAAAAAGATACATTTTTAACATAAAATGTAAAAGTTGTTTTTAATATTATTACTGGAGGGCATAGATATGCGTATATATATATATATATATATATATGTGTGTGTGCGTGTGTGCGTGTGTGTATATATGCGTGTGTGTATATATGCATATATGCGGAAGGACAGGGAAAAAACTGCGTTAAAGTAGCACTGCGTTAAAATCTATCATATTATACCCTAAATTTTAACTATCCCCCATAAGGTCAGTCTTTACCATAAAATTAACGACTGATTTGCAGAAGATGTCATAAAAGTCTACTGGTTTGAGAAAATATTCCCACAGGTACTTGTTTCTGAGGCACGCCAGTGCATTACATTCAAAAATTATGCGATGAGCTCTCACCTCACGGAAATCACACTTTTGACAATGAGGGTTTTCTCCAATCCTCATTTTTGTCAAGTGTTTTTTGTCAGTTGGCAGTGTTCAGTTAGCATCCCTACTACGACATTAATCTGCCCTCTTTCCATGTTCAAGAAGATTTTGATATCTATGATCCGATAAAGACGTATCCGACGATACATACCATCCCTTGAACACTTTCCTGATACTTATTGAACATAAGGTCAATTCATATACCTTTCGATATCTATATGTCGGGAAGGTAGATCTATTATCCTGATTCATCAAAGTTCAATCAATAGTTAAAATTTAATCTAATAAAGACTCGATTCTGCGGATGGTTTCCTTACCACACTGTTGAAAATGTTTGGAATTCTACAACATTTCTACAACACAAGGATAAGGTTAAATTTTAAACAAGATATTGGAATGGCGAAACTGCAATACATGTATTGTAAGTGTTGTAATTGGCCGAGTCATAGCGCGAACTCTGCGAAATATTTTAGAATTTCAATACATCATGTATTGTAACGTTTCCTTACGTTTCGGAAATAAGCTTCCAATACATTTATTGGAAGTTTGCAACATAAATTTCGTACAGTGTGCCCCAAATCAAATGTTGTATGTTAGCATGACATCCAATGAGCAATAGCCATCCTTTAACGCAGCAGTAGTTAGTACACTACATTTCTCCATTCCTTAGATTATATGGTTGATCCTGGGAGTCGAATGATAGGTACGCTAAGAAAATCACCATTGGTGGCTTCTGCCTTCTGAATTGTGCTTAATCTTCGTAGCGCAAGGTTCTTGTATTAAAGCAAAAACCGCTTGTTCCGCTTTCAAACGTCTGCTCAAGATATCAGGCGTTATCCCAAGTTTGTTAGCTTGACTACTCGCCGTGACATCAATGATCTTCCAGCCTCCTGCATCCATAGTTCGATTTTATATTTGAATCATCTGGGTACTGCGGTTGGTTCCAAGGATACACTGGGAATCCAAGCCAGCAGCTTCACTGGCCTTGAGAGGTCTTTGCTGTCCACAACTTTGATCTTAGCTCCCATCCGAGGTTGTAATTCGCCAACAGCTTCTGTGAACCAAGTTCAGGACACCTTTCCTGATCAGATGATGATAAAAGTAACATTTTCGAAGAGGCATTCTTCATATCTTAGGATAACTTCTCCAGTTTGCGCCCCATCCACTTTTTTCTCTCATGCCGCCCTAATTGTGTTGGCCTGGTCCTCATCAAGTTTGATTACTGGAACCCTTCCACGACTATGGAGTCTCAACCTTATCCTAGCAGATTAAAAAAATTAGGCTCTTAATGGTATTTACGTTCGGTTTGACCCTCTGGCATTAGTATCGCCAGGGTTACTCCAGATGATTCTCAACGGTTTTCGAAGTAATGTTTCTTTCACGTATATGAATTTCATAATTTCTGTATACTAAAATTCATATACGTGTTTACTATATTCAGCTGCGCAAGCGCGTTTTATTTACGCAAGTCGGGCAACGTGGCCGGTGGCATTTGTTTGAGTTCCTTGTAATGCTAAAAGTTTCGGCTTCTTTCTGCGAGGATCTGGGAAGTCTTCTCTCCAAAAGGTATGTTAAATTTATTAACGTGAATGTAGCTTAACCATATGATTATTTGAAAATTAACACTTTGTTCTTTAATTTCATTTTTCATCTGATCATGTTTGCAGATGATGAAGACGGAACCCACGCGAAACGGGACGCGTATACTGAAGTTAGTATATGCGTATACTAAATTTCGTATACATGTATACTGAATTTAGTATACGCGTGTACTAAATTTCATGTACGTGCATACTAAATTTAGTATATGCATATAATAAATTTACTGTATACTGCTATACTAAATTTAATTTCACGTTGTGCATTCTTGCTTCCATTACATGCATACTAAATCTAGTACAGATTTTTCTAACAGTGCATACATTTGTATATTAAACCTAAAAGCTGTCTATGAAATATTAATTAAGAGGCTGCATATGAAATTTCATATACATGTATGTTGATCAACTATTAGAAAAGTCAGGTAATTTCACTTTCAACAAAGTAAAAATAATTATGGCAGTGATTTTCAATTCTAAATGATGATAATGATTCATAATATTTTTTTCTAGTTAAACATAAATAATACTTGGTTTTAAGTGGAAAAGTTCAATTAAGCGAATTATTAAGACACCTAACTTAAAAGCAGCGGTACTCACGTTAAAATTTTGACATTTACAGTGAATTTTCAAGAAAATTCCACCCGTACGTTGCACTTTGATTATAAATAAGAATTTAATCCATGAATTTTAGATTATTACTTTAGTTTTAAATATTTGGCCAGATTTATATATATGACGATGATGATGATGATGATGATGATGATGGTATATATATATATATATATATGTGTGTGTGTGTGTGGGTGGGTGTGTGTGTGTGTGATGGTATATTAAATTTACTACACGTATATGCATATTGCCTGCATTATATTTATAGTAAAATCGCTATAGAAATTTCTAACAGTGTGTATAAAATACAAAAAAAAAAGATAAAAAGAAAAGGAATGGAGGGAATAATGAGAGTGGAAAAAGTGCATAATTTTGTGACACTGAATAATTGTAGGCGTTTGTGTAATTGGTTTGAAATTGCACAAATTGTGCAACTTTATATTGGATATACATGAAAATTTGATTATATCCAACAAATTTTGGTTGATACAACTAAATATTTGATTGCCCAACCAAATTTTTAGGTTGAATCAACCAAATACTCCATCCACCAAAACATTTGTTTCGAACAACAAAAAAAATTTGGTTGAAGCAAGAAAAATTTTATTGATTCAACAATGTTGACTGATATTCTACAACTTTTTACAATTGTACGTTCTCAAACAAATCTGAAATTATTGTAGATTTGTAGAATATTATAAAATTTCACAGTTGTATATTCTAAGATTTTACAATCTTCTACAGATACACAATTGTTCAAATGGTAAATTATACAATTGTTTGAGTATTCTTAGAATTAAAAATGAATTCGACAACATTAAAAGTGCATATTCAAGATGAATATTAAAAATTGATTCAAAGTAATTAAGGTTGAATTATAAAGGAATATTTTTTTTAATGTTTACGTTATATCGTTTGGTAAGATTAATTTTGTTGTTGTGTAATATTTAATAGAAAGTTGTTCAGACAGAACGTTCTTTTTTTTGCTATGAAATCCACTGCAACGTATATTATTAAAAAAAAATTTGATTCTGTATTTTTTTATTGTAACTTATGTAATAAAAGCTACAGGAATACAGTTACATGTTTAATAAACTGAAGATAAATTTGAGAAAAATAAGTTACAAAATTTAAATTTTTCTGTTAGAAATTGTATCTGAAAATAACGAATCATGTAGTAATGAAATTGTACATTTCGGCTTGGGGTTCCTGGAGTTTTATACAGTACAATATTATAAAGTTCAAATCGTACTATTTTCAACAAGATATTCGATATTTTTCACTGAATAATAATACAACATTTTTGTTCCCAGAACACAATATATATAATATATTGTGTATATAATATATATGTATGTATATGTATATCTTATGTATGTATGTATATATATATTTATTTATTTATATAATATATTGTGTAATATATATAACACATATATAACACAATATATATATTTTATTTCAACAATTGCAAATTGTCAGTTAAAAAAAACTTGTATGCTTGTATTTAACAAATTTTGTTCGATAAACCAATTTTATTTGATTCAGACAAAATTCCTTTAAATCAAACAAATATTCTTTGTTAAACTCAAACATATTATTTCTTTGATAAGGGTCAAACAAATGTTTGATTATTTCAAACATAATTATTATCTAATTTGGATATATTTTTTTTTAATCAAATAAGCATTTTTCTCAGTGTACTATAATTGAAATGTCAAGAAAATGAAAGTTACAGAGGATTGTAATTATTTTCAGCTTAAATTATTATATACAATTTACATTGTTATATTATAAAGTCTGATTATTGTAGCTACAATTTAATTTTTTGAAGTCCTTTAACGTCAAATTTACACTTGTACAATTAAATTCTTATTTAATTGTTATTTAGTAGGAGGAAATTGGAGGTCTAATTTTGATTTGTGAGCTTTTTATTGTTCTGTTTTTGGTGCATAATAATCAGGGTTTCATATAGAAAAAATAAATAATCCAATCATACATTTCCCAAAACTAACAATTTCATAAAAAACCTTCGAAGAATATGTAAAAAAAACATATATCTTCATATAAATGAAAGTTAACATTTATGCCTCAATTAAAATTGATCTTAATGGTAATATATAATTCCATCAACTTTTTTTTCTTCATTGTTTGGATTGTTACTTTTTTTTGAATTTCAAAAATGGAATAAAATCTCAATGGATTCGTTCTAAGTGTGTAGCTTGCACAAGGAAAATCACTATAATTAAAGTCTAGAATATATAGATAATACATAAAAATAGAGAAAAATTTGTATTTTCGAAAAAAAAGAAAAAAATTCAAAATGATATTTTAATGAAAAATGAATTGAATAAGGGAAAGAAATGTCGGGTATTGTCAACAAGCGTCGGATGTACATAATAATCAGGATTTCATAGAATAAAAGAAATAATCCAATCATACATTTCCTGAAATTTACAATTGCATAAAAAGCCTTCGAAGAATATGTAAACAAAAAACAGATATCTTCATATAAATGAAACTAAACATTTATGTCTCAATTAAAATAGATCTTAATGGTATTCATATATGAATACCATCAATTTTTTTTCTTTATTGTTTGGTTTCTTACTTTTTTATTTAATTTCAAAAATGGAATAATCTCAATAGATTCATTCTGAGCGTAGCTTGAACAAGGAAGATCACTATTATTAAAGTCTATAATATATAGATAATAAATAAAAAAAGAGAATAATTTTTGTGTTTACAAAAAAAAATGGAAAATGATATTTTAATGAAAAATGGATTGAATAAGGAAAAGGAATGTCGGGTATTGTCAACAAGCGTCGGGTGTACATAAGTTAGTCGCGTTTAAGTGAATTCGCAGCGTCACGTCAGCGTCGAGTGGAAATTATGGAAATCGACAGGGTCGTTTGACTTTCGACTTCAAAAGCTTCCGAGGCATTCAAGCGATTAGGAGAGTTTCCGGAAGAATCGAGTAAAGGGTTTATGTTCCGCGAAGCATTTAAGAGCTGTTTATAATCATGGAAACAATTACGAAAATTAAAAAAAATAAATAAATATGATTAAAAATTAAATTACAATTAAGCTATCAGTTTCAAAATTTAACTAAACAATTTCTAACGCGAAGGGTATCCAATCAAAATTACATCTCGTACTCTTACATTCCTATACCATATAGAGGGTAGCTATTGTATTAGAGAAAAAAATTCCCGGTCATTTTCCGGGTTTCTCACAGTCATTGAAATTCAAAAAATGAAACTCTTAAAAATGAAATTTTTTTTATTCAAACAAATCAAAACTGAACTGAAAATTAAATCATACATAGTGGAACTCTTTTGAATATTGAACTATTGACACGAATAAAATAGAAGCTTTTAACATTTTCCGATTGAACAATTTTAAATTAAATGCCATTGAACTGAAAAATTTTGAATTTTAAACTAGAGCAAAATTGAGAATAAAAAGATCCCACCTTTCATTTGAATGTCAAAAAAAAAAAAAAATGTGCCCCCATTTACTTAAAAAATGTTAAACAGAAAAAAGTAGCCTCTTCGAATTCAGAAAAAACATTGATAACGAGAAATTTGTCGTTTCCAATTTGATGACAGTCTTAAAAATAAAAAAATGTTCCTCTTCCAATTTAGAAATAATTCTCACCCTTCCATTTCAATCAAAAGGATAAAAATAAAAAATGCTACAAAGAAAAAATGTCTTCATCCAATGAAAAAAAATGTCCCTTTTAACTCAATAAAAATCTTAAACATAAAAAATTTTCTTCTTCTGATTAAGAAACAAATTGAAAATGAAAAATTCTTTCCCTAAACTCGATAAAAATTAAAAAAGGGCCTCTTCCAATTCATAAAATATTGAAAATCAAAATGTACTCCTTTCCAACTCGATAAAAATATCCTCTTCCAATTTAGAAAAAATTGAAAAAAGAAATTTCCTCACTTTCAACCCAATAAAAATCTTAAAAATAAAAAAATTATACTTCTTCCAATTCATAAAATATTGAAAACTCAAATATCCTCATTTCAAACTCAATAATCATGTTTAAAATACAAAATTTGCCATCTTCAACTCAGATAAAATGTAAAAAACAAACAATTTCCTGCTACCATTTCGGCAAAAAATTAAATACTAAAATTTCTTATTTTTCTTTTAAATTTAGAATTGTTACATTTAAACGTTTTTTAAATACATAAACCACCTTTATACATACACCACCTTAAAAATCTAGGGATGGAGCGAATGAGAAAGTTAAGGAGAAAGAAGATAAAGATGGCAATAAATGGCCGATAGAAGACGAAAATTTAAAAGAAATGCCCAAAATGATGATAGAGGTAATAGAAGAACAAAAGACATGACGAAAGGAGAGGAAAAATGAAATAATTAGGAAGGAAATGGCCAACGTTAGAAAAGAGTTGAGGAAATAAGAAGTCAGGGAAAATTGGGAAAGAAGGACTTTTAAAGAAAGATTAAAAAAGAGGAAGAGCCTAGTAAAAATGTAGAAGAGTTGGAAAGTATAGAGAAGATAGAAATATCAGAGAGTTTGAAGGTGTGAGAGTGGAAATAAGTATGATGAAGTTTTCAGAAGAATATAGAGAAGAATAGAAATGACAGAGAGAGAGAGAGAGGATTGAAAGTGCTGAAAATGATAGATAGGAAAGTAGAAATAGACGAAGTTCGGAGTATGCAGTATAAGATAAGAAAAACTGCGCTTTGCACAAGAGGAAAGAAAGAAGGGCAAAGGAATATTGGTTATAGGAGAATACCAATAGAAGGTGGTAGTAAGAATTGAGACAGGGGAGTACGAGAGAGAGGAAGATGAGAGAGGAATACAAGAAAAAGGAAAAATAGGCAAGAAATGAAAGAATGAAGGATATGCTACTATATAGCAGGCTTGGAGAGAAAGGATAGGAAAGGTGGTAGTAATGATGGAGACTAGATGATAAAGGATAGGAGAGTAAGGGAAAGGTTACCAGAAGGTTAGAGATGGCAGGTTCAAAGTGCAAAGATGAGGAATAAAAGAGGGGAGAGTAGGAGGGATGGTGATGGTAGAAAGGAAGGAATATATAACAGGGAAGGAGAGGAAAGAGATAAAAGAAGGATTAGTAGTAGAGGAGGTGATTTTTTATTTTGTTTAATATTTTTCAATTTGTATCATTTGTTTGAACCCTCTCGCCACTTGTGCATCGCATTGAAAAGTCTCTTTCATTCAACTTCACGGATTTTACACGGTGAATCATAGCCCATTGCCTAATTAAGGCAATAATACCGTGAAGTGGAGAGAGAGAGAGGAAAAATGAGAGGGAAGGTGAAAATAGAGAATTGAGAGAGAAATGTTCAATTCAGCCTTCGTAGTCGCGAATGGGGGTGTTGCATTGTGCAATAAACTGCATTATGATACGAGCGTATATTACGCGTACAGAGCAAAATTGCACATCGGACCGAGAGTATTCAATGCAACAATGTAGCTCAGCTTGTTTGGCGACAGTTTCCCCTCTGAGCGTCGGAAGGCGTCAATATCCTCGCTTAATTTCACAAAGACTTCCATAAACCATATAATTAGATCCTATTTTTTATTTATCAACAAATGTTTTTAAAAAATGACTTAAAAGTCAAAAAGCATGAAGATTTTTATGTTTTTTCGGGCATAAAAGCAACACTGTCCGAAATGTGCTGGAAATTAACCCGAAAGTAGTCGGGCAGTAAAAATATAAATGGGTCGTAAATTCTTCCAAAGATATAGAGTCGATATTGCCGACATTTAACTGGACATTTTTTCTACTGTTCGGTACACTATAAATATGAATCGGTCAAAAGTAGTTGAATTTTCAATTATTAATATTAATATTTAACAAATTAGTTGAATTTTTAACTAAAAGAGATCAATTTTTAACAAAATAAGTAAATTTTCAAAGAGATGAGTTTTTAACTAACATGATAAATCTGTAACAAAAAATATTTCATATAACTTTCAACTAAGTAGTAAGATTCTTCATAAAAGAGAAGATTAATTCTGAACAAAAATTTTAAAATAGCTGATATTTCAACCAAAAAATATTTCAATTTTAATCGAAAAATAATTGATATTATAACCAAAAAAAGCTTTCAATTTTAAATAAAAAATAACTGAATTGAAACAAATGTGAATTTTTAACCAAGGTTTGTTTTCTACCAATACGAACGAATTTTCAACAAAATAGTTGAATCCTCAACCAAATAGTTGAATTATTAATTTCAAAAATTCAATTTTCAGCCAAAAATGAAATAGTTTAATTTTCAGATGAGAACATTAATTTTTAATCAAAAAATGCAAATTATTTTCCACCAAGTAGTTGAATCCTCAACTAAATAGTTGAATTATTAATATAAAAAATTAGATTTTCAACCAAAAATGAAATAGTTTTATTTTCAAACGAGTAAATTAATCTTCCAATAAAACAGATGAATTATTCTCAACAAAAAAGTGTAATCCTGAACCAAATAGTTGAATTATTAACTGAATATGATCAATTTTTAACCAAAAATGGAATAATTAAAATCACTATTAAGAAAATTAATTTAAAATAGAAAAAACGAATTTTCAATTAAATAATTTAATTTAGAACCAAACAAATACTTAATAGAAAAGATGAATTTTCAACCAAAAAGATTTTCTGCAAAAAAATAGGATTTTCAACAAAATAAATGTTTTTAACTAAAAAGCTTAATTTTCATCAAGAAACGGAATAGTTAAATTCCTGGTTAAACATTTTTATTTTTAAACCGAAAAACAAGGAATTTTCAACCAAAATGATAAATCTTTAAACAAAAAAATTAATTTAAAACAAAGTAATCAAACCTTCAACCAAATAGTTGAATTGTTAACTGAAAATGATCAATTTTCAACCAAAAATGGAATAATTCGAATCATAATTAAGAAAATTAATTTTTAAATAAAAAAAACAAATTTTCAATTGAATAATTTAGTTTTAAAACAAATATATATAACATATTTACCAGAAAATATGGATTTTCAACCAAAAGGATGAATTTTCTGCAAAAAAAAAGAATTTTCAACAAAATAAATGTTTTTAACTGAATAAGCTTAATTTTCATCAAGAAACGGAATAGTTAAATTCCTAGTAAATTTTTTTTATTTTTTAACCGAAAAAAAGTAATTTTCAACCAAAATAATAAATCTTCAAACAAAAAAATTAATTTAAAAAAAAGTAATTTAACCTTCAACCAAATAGTTGAATTTTCAACTAAATATAAATTTTCAACGAAAAATGAAATAGCTGATATTTCAACCAAAAAAGATTTGAATTTTTAATCAAAAATAGTTGTATGCAAACAAAAAGATCAATTTTCAACCAGAAATGGAATAATTGAAATTTCAATGATCAAAATTAATTTTACATTTAAAAAATCGAATTTTCAACCAAGAAAATTAATTTTCTACCAAAAAGTTCGCATTCTGAGATCGTATCCATCCAAAACCAATGAAATGTAGAACTTTGTTGAGTCTTTTCAATTTTTTATGTCTCCAACTAAAAATTATTTTCAATTTGAAATTTTTTTTTTCTATAGATATTTTAGACGTGTTTCAGTTTTAAATGTTCAAATAAAAAAATGTCTAATTGTGACGATGAAGACTTGCATTTGGAATTATTCCAGTAGAGGTGAAAAATTAAATTTGAAACATTTTTAATTTGAATATTATTAAGATAATCAGTATTCATAAATTAAAATTATAAAATTAAACCCTACAAATCTAAAATTATTATATTTGTAGCCTTATTTTTGTTTAATTGGGCATAACAAACTGAATATTTTCAAAATTAAAAATGTTCCAAATCTGAAATTTCTTACCCAATATGTTTTTAAATTTTAATGTGCCTAGAATTGAAAATTTTTTAATTGAAATCGTATTAGTTTTAAAGAATTTTAAATGAAACTCATTACAAATTTCACATTCTTATTTGATAAGAGACATATTTTGGCGGAGATGAATTTTTAAACCTAATTTTTGGAATTCATTATAAATTCTTTAGAATTATTTAAAATTCGATTAGGTTGACGATAAAATATGCCCGAAGAGAAAATTAAAACCCGGCATATTTTCCGGCAAGGGAATACTCGATTAGGAAAAACTGCAAATTTTGCGGCAAAAGTACATTCCATAATTTAATTGAAAAAAATTCCTGAATTAATTAATAAATTATTATTTTTGTTGAAATAAAATCCCAAATAAAAAATAAAAAATTCGACAAGAATTGGGAAAAATGGTCAACTTTGTAGGAAAAGTATAGTTATTCACAATTTAAGTGAAAAAAATACCAAAAAAGTTCATGAATTTTCATTTTGCTGGGATGATGTCCAAAATTGTATAATAATTGGGAAAATCGTTAATTTTGTAGGAAAAGTATATTTTATAATTTGAATATAGAAAAAATTCCGATAATTTTTGCAATCTCCTTTTTTAAATATATTTCCTAAAATTTCGGAAATTACTACGAAAAAGCGGCCAATTTTTCGTAAATTTACGAAATATTTCCCCTTTTCGTAAGAAATCGCATGCTTCCGGTTTGGGAAAAATAGCCTACTACGTATTAGGGAAACCCCCATATTTTTTACAGTGAAGAAGCGTAAACGATTTTTTCTCAATGTTTTTTTATCGCCTATATTTATTTATTAATCAATTTTTAAATTGACTTCTTCAATGACGTATGAAGGAAGACGCAAATGCTATATTTGCGTGTTTTTTTATATGTATTGACAATATTGACATTGAACCAAATGTCGGTTGTGGCAAAAAATTCATACCTATCAAATTTTTTCAATAAAAGGCTTGTCTTGTAAATACAAAGAAGTCAAACATTTGCCATAGATAAGACGAAAACTGGTATATAAAACATGTGATATAAACTTCGAATAGCATAATTATGTTTGCATGACAAACGGCTGATGGCACTAAAGTTAATGTAAATTTTTTAATAAATGTAAAGCAGAATAAATTATAATATTCTGTTTATTAGGTGTAGAAAAAATGTTCCTTTAGTTTATATTCAACTAAATTGTTATCAATATAAAAATACAATCATCTCACAGTTTGCTTTCGATATAAAAGAAAAATTTAAATAATGATCTTAATGTTGAAAATCTTTGAAATGATTTAAATTCCAGCGACCACGTGACTTACCAAAGTTCCCGACGGCCGACGGTTAAGTCCCGGCTCGCGGTCTGGAAACCACTGAATCCAAAGTTCTTTTCACTCAATAAAAAAATCACTCTCCCCCCGAACCTCCTCAAAACAGTCCAAAACACTCACGTCGAAACTAAATTAAAAAAAAATAATAATAAACCGCACTCGCGCGCCTTTTTCCTAATCAAAACAACCCCCGAACTTAAAAGCCTCAACTTTAAAAATCAGCCTAGAGCCAATCCGCAGCACAAGCCGGCAATTAAATTTCCTTAAAATTTATTCCAAATCGGGAAAAAAATGATTTATTGCACTACAATTTATCTCCACTCTTTGAAAGCTCCCAAAAATTAAATAAACTCATCAATTCTTTTGAATGGATCACCGGGCCTTATTAATCACCCCTTTAATCCGAATTAATCGGCTCAGTCACTGGATTAACTACGCCGATTATGATATCCAAAAGCTGTCCTCATCAAGGATTGCACGCGCGTGCTGTCGGTGCGAAGACGCGTGGCGTTTTGTCGCGTTTACACCGCAGCTCCGTTTGCTGACCGACAGCGCGCGCTACGAATGCTGCTGCTGCTTTCTGCTGCTGCGAATCTCTCTTGAGGCAGATTTCTCGCCTTGTTAGAGGGGAAGGGGGTCGAAGGCAGCGGTGGGGTAACGGCGAACGAGGTAGAACGAGAGAAGACGATTGGCGAGCACGGACGCTGGAGAGAGCGCGCGATTGTTGGGAGGGGGTAGGAGCGTGAAGGAAGCAGAAAGCGAAAGAATGAGAGAGAAAGAGAGAAGGAAGAACCTCCCTTCGGTGAAGTCGAAGAGGTCGTAATCTACATTCCCGTTGGGTCGCACTCACGACCCGTTCTGTGGATAGCGCGGGGTTCCACTGTCCGCGGCCAATCGGAGGGCGGTGCATATCCCTACCACTGGCCAGACTCTGAAGGGTGGGGTGACCGCCTCCGCGCTGTGACATCATCGATTCTGAATGGTGCAAATGCTCAGCGGCGCGGAAGGCACATTGGAGGGCGCTCACTCACGTTCTGGCGGGGCGCTACTGCGCATGCGCACTCATCAGGGGTGGTTTCGCCCCGTTGCGCACCTCTCAGGATTCCAGACGATCGCCGTACGCTCGCCGGCGAGGTTACGTTGCATGGTGGTTTCTTGGAATTTTAGCGGTGGTCTAACTTTTTTATGAAAATAATAGATGGCATTCAAGGTTTTATTTAATGGTATAATGAAGGATTTAAAATTATTTAAAACAGATTACAAATTTGTCATACAAAAATGAAACTCAGGAAATATGTAGTACATATTACAATCTGTTTTTGAAAAAATGAAATTTTTTAAAAGTGTGGTTTAAAAAATATATACATTTTCGGAAAATACTGAATTTTGAAAAAATATCTGTCCTTTTTTGAGAATTCTCCAATAATCTTCAAGTTATTTTGAAAATCGAAAAACAATTTTTTAGGCAATCCACAAAATACATGTAATGAAATAATTAAATTTTCAATTAGTAAAATTAATTTTCGACAACAACAATTTTAACAAAAAAGTTAAATTGTTATCAAAAAGGTGAGTTTTAAATTCAAATGATAATTCTTTAACGAAAAAATTAATTTTTAACACAGCAGTTCAAATTTCAAGCAAGTTAAATTTAAAACTAAAAAAGCTATATTTCGAAAAAAAATGTAACAGTTGATATTTCAACAAAAAAGTATTTTAACTTTGAATAAAAAGAATTTAATTCAACCAAAAAAGTTGATCTAATTATTAACGTCCACTGACCAAATCAGTAATTTTGAATGACTAATAAGTCAATTTTACTAATTTATTCAGTAATTTTTAACGATATGTCGAGTAACAATGTAACATTCACTAATTCAATCAGTCCTTTTGAATGATTTAATCCGTAACTTTCAATGTGGTGAAAAGCCATTCATGATTAATTTTTATCATTTATTGAAATTTAAGAATTAAACAAAAATTTAATTTACAAATGATTTTACTGTTGTCTTATAGCAGACAAATCAGTCACTTCTATTGACTGAAAATCAGTAATTACGTCTGATTGTTTGATTCAGTCAGCAATATTGACTGATTCATCTGTTAAAACGGCTGTTTTTTCAGTAGAAATTACTGATTATTTAGTCAAAGCATGGATGATTAATTAAATCAGTTAAATTTTAACTGATTTTAATTTAGAGTGTGCCCCGTAATATTACCGAATGAGTAATTTTGAATGATCATAACTGTAACTTTGATTGATTACATCAGTCATCTTGAATCACGTAATCAGTAAATTTGACTAATTAAATCATTCATTTTGATTGATTTATCCGTAACTTTCAATATTTTCATCATTCATCTTTGGTTAATTTTAAGCATTTATGAAAATGTAGGAATTTAATGAAGAATTTAAATATACAAATGATTTCACTATTTTCTTGTATCAAACAAATGAGTAACTTTTATTGACTGAAAATCAGTAATTTTGTGTGAATTATTCAGCCAGCAATATTGACTGATTTATCTATTAAAATGTCTGTTTTGTCAGGAGAAATGACTGATTATTCAGTTGAAAAATAGTTGATTAATTTAATCAGTAAAATTTTGACTGATTCAAATTTAGAGTGTATATCGTAATACCACCGAATCTTTAATTTTGAATAATCTAAACTGTAACTTTCATTGATTCAATCAGTAATTGTGAAATAAGTAATCAGTAAATTTCAGAAATTAAATAAGTCATTTTGACTGATATAACGAGTAACTTTTAATAATTAAATCAGTCGTTCCGATTAATTTATTCTGTACCTTTCAAGGTAATAATAAATATTTCGGTTAATTTCAATCATTAATTAAAATTTAGGAATTAATTGAAGAATTTTTATTTACAAATGATTTTTCTATTTTGTTATGGCAGACAAATCAGTCATTTCGACTGCCTGAAAATCAGTAATCACGTGTGAATATTCCAATCAGGGATATTGACTGATTTATCTGTTAAAATGTCTGTTGATTGTGTCCGATAATATTACCTGTAAAATCAAGAAATATTTTTTTACCATTACCATCATGAAAAACAAATTAGAATTTTAGTGTGTTATTGATCCCACATGGTTTTGATGATTGAACAACTGCTTCAACACTTCTTTTGTAAATTTATTGAAATCAGTTTATAAATGAGAGCACTGTAAGAGAATGATATACAATAAACGAGCTATCAAAAATCTGACGTAAAAATAATTGTTAATTTCGTTATCAAATTTTTTAATAAACAAAGAAAATTTGATTATAAAGATATTGTTAATTTAATTGAAGAAAATATTTTTTGCATAATATAATTTCAGAAAAGTTTGTTTTTTAGGTGCTATTTAATTTCACAAAAAATATATCAAATAACCATTTTTCTCCACGGTTCAATATTCGGTAAAGAATTATTATAAATAAAATATAAACAGTATTTTCAACAATCTGAACAATTTTTTATTTAAATTCAAGTGGATTTTCCTTAAAAAAAGATTGAAATCCAAATACGAGTCCCTAATTATGAAAACTTCTAAAATCAAAATTAGCTCATTTGATACGCCAAAATGAGTTATAAAATTGATCTAATAATTAAAGTAAAAATAATTAAATACCTATAGTTTTTTGTCGATAGAATGAATGTTTTTGATCTAATAGTCCAAAACCAAAATGGTTTTTATTTTTTATCTGTGAAAAAATTCTTCTCTAGTTCCGCTGGGATTCGAACCCAGGTCTACAAATTTCCTCTGGGTACGAATCCCAGCGTTGCTAGAGAGTAATTGGAAGAAAATGAGATTAATCATTTAAAAAATTCAAAAAATTAGTGGAATTTTTAACCAAAGAGTTGGATTATCAGCAAAATAAATAAATTTTATACAAAAACGGTTATCTTTTCAACGAAATAATAAAATTTTTAACCTAAGAAAATTAATTTTCAAAAAAATGTAATAGTTTATATTTTAACCAAAAAGTATTAAATTTGTACCAAAAAGGATGAATTTTACAACCAAAAGTTGTATTTTCAGTTAAAAAACTTAATTTGAAACAAACAAAACATTAATTTTCCACCAAAAAAGATAAATTTTTGACAAATTACATCAATTTTTCAACCAAATAGTTGAATTTTGAAACTAAAAAGGATCAATAAGTATCCAAAAATGAAATAGTTAAATTTTCAATAAAAAAAAAGATAATTTTCTACAAACCAGTTGAATTTTCTACCACATTGTTTCAAATTTTTTACAATTGAGTTGAATTTTCAACCAACTTAAATGTTCACTTAAAAAAGAACACTAATTTTTAACCAAAAATAGATACTAGTTTTCATCAAAGTAGTTCAATTTTACAACCAAAGAGATGAATTTTCTACAAAAATAATAAATCTTCAACAAAAAAATGAATTTTTAAGAAAGCAGTTCAACTTTCAATCAAAGAGATGAATTTTTAACCAAAAAGATAAATTTTCAACTAACAAGATTAATTTTCTGCTAAAATAGATGCATTCTTAACAAAAAACAAAAAACTTTAACCAATTAGTTGAATTTTCAATCAACGAGATTAATTTGCTACCAAAAAAGATAAATTTTTAACAAATTACGTCAATTTTCAACCAAATAGTTTACTTTTAAAACTAAAGAAGATTAATTATTTACCTGAAATGGAATATTACAATTTTCATAAGAATAATAATAACTTTCAATGAAAAAAAATTAATTTTCTACAAAACAGTTGAATTTTCTATGATACAGTTTATTTTCTACCAAACTGTTGAATTTTCAAAATAGACAAATTTTCTGCAAAAAAGTTTCATTTTCAACCAAATAATTAAATTTTCACTCAAAACAATTATTGATTGGCAAAAAAAAACTAATTTTAATCAAAGTAGTTCAATTTTAAACAACAAAAATTTTATTTTAAATTAGAACCAGTAGAATTTAATCAACAAAAGTAAATTTTCAACAAGATATTTGGATTCTCAACTAAAGCAGATTAAATTTCAAAAAGGAGGAATTTTTAACTAAATATTTAAAATTTCTACCAAATAATGAAATTTTTAACAACAAAGATATGTTTTCAGCAACAATTTTAAGCCAAGAGGATTATTTTTCTAGCGATAAATACGAATTTTTAACAAAATACATGCATTTTCAAGAAAAACAAATTTTTTGGTCAAGACAAATTTTCAACTAAAAAGTATGTCTTTTCAGCAAAATTGTTAAATTTTTGAACAAAATAATTAAATTTTGAACCAAGTAATAC